>JAJHUR010078397.1:0-45122 GCA_027495735.1 Lutjanus campechanus | reverse complement strand
GCGCGGGGGCTGTGGTCGCCGGCGCCCCGAGTTGCGTGGGGGTGCGAGGGCCCGTTCAACGCTGCTTGCAGCTTTAATTTTAATTTGCAATTGAACTGCCCCTTTAAAAACAAGACTATTTTAATCATCTTAGTGCTGAAATAAAGATAAAAAAGAGTCAAGATACCAAGATTAAATAATAAACTGGAATTATCCCTAAAGCCACTACATCATTTGAGTCCAAATTGACTGCCATCAGCATGTGCCTCACTGACATAGAAGGCCATCTCGACTTCTTGGAAGATACCAATCAGAGTTTATGCCAGATTTAGTTTTTTACTGCCAATGTGACCATTAATATTCCAGAATTCCTGCCATTTTGAACAACTGGACATATGTTTTAAATAGCCATATTCATGAGGTGTAGTGCTACCTGTTATGTACTGGAGCACACCTGACGCTTTCCTGTGCACACTCAAATTGTTGCTTGTTTCATGTCATTTAGTCACTGTTCCAGTAATGGCAAGCTTACATATGTTAGGCAACTACAATTGACCACACAATCAAATATAGACTGACTCTATGAAGACTTTCACTGTCTCTCTTTGCTGTGACTGCATCTCATTTTGACTTTTCTCATCTCCTCTTTCTTATCAGAGCCACACGCTTTAGTGATAATTCAATCTTCAAACGCTTAAAAAAACAACTGATAATGCAAACTGAATATTCTGTTTCCTCACTTTGACAAAACAGGTGTAAAATTCACAATAGTTGCAACCAGCTACATGCATGCATTCACATGTGCATGAATATACACACAGACACACATGACCACTTGACATGGCTAAAGTATAAGGAATGGTATTAAGTCACACCAGTGGAAAAAGGTACTCTCTGCCAAGTCAAATGATGCCTGCCGCAAGGCTTTATGACAACTGGTTCATGAGTTATGAAAGGGGGCATGACTCAAGTATAGGGGGCGAGGCAAACCGTCACCAATGAAAAATTGACTCCACTTAGTCCAATGATGACTCCCACAAGTTCCTAAAACAAACAGGTAATGAGTTATGAAGGGGTGTTGCTGAAGTATAGGCTAACCATCACCAATGAAAAAGGAACTCTGCTGAGGCCAGTGATGCCTCCCACAAGAGTTTATGAGAAACAGTTCATGAGTTATGAAGTGGGCGTGGCTAAAGTGAAGAAGGCAGGGGATAAGTCACTCATGATAAATGAACTCTTAAGTGCAATGATTCTTCTGAGTCTATGACTAAAAACTCTGTAGTCCTGAACCAACACCTACACGGACAGCTGGGGACCCCCACAAATATCAACTATTTTGATCATCAATCAGTTGGCTTCAGTAATTTTAAAGAAATATCTAAAGATTCCAGCTATTTTCTGGTTTCTTTTCTCCTTTATGATAATAAACTGAATATCTTTGAGTTGTGGTGTGAGCAACAAATTTGAGGACAACACGTTTTTCACCATTTTTTGACATTTTATAGACCAAACAACTAATCACTTAATCGAGAAAATAATCAGTTAATCGAGAAAATAATTGACAGATTAATTAAAAATGAAAATGATCATTAGTTGCAGCTGTTGTTGCTACTTTCTGGTGTCCATTTGGAGGACATGCTGTGCACATGCACAGTAGATTGGCATCTCTGGTGGACCCATGAAAAGGTTGTTGTAACTGCACAGATGAGTCCAGATGTGGCTCCTACCTATCCCAAAGCTGCAGGGCTAATGAATGGTCTAATTGAACATCTAGCATCAGTTATTTGCCTAAATGCTGGAACATTCCCAGGGCTACAAATGGGCCAATCCATTCATAAGCTCATGCTGTACGCGGATGACAATCCACTCTTTGTTTCTGACCCTCAGTGCTCTCTTCATGCACTTTTTAAAATTATACATTAATTATTTTGCCTGTCAGGGTATAAAGTCAATTGGCTTAAATTGTCTTCAAGCATCGCTTCCAGTTAGGAGGTGGTTCATGGAGGAAATTTCTGCTGGCCTAATAATGGGCACCTCTGAAAGATGATCCCCTCTCTTTCTGTCTCTATGGTGGACAGTCATTTTTTTTAAATGTTCTGTGTTCAGCAATCTTCAGTCATTTCCAGTTAAACTCCCTCTCATTTCCTCTTCCTCTTAGTATTTTAAACAGTTGACAGACTGGCTCTCTCTGGAACGACAAGCAACTTAGACTTAATTTACAAAAACGGTGGACCAGAGTGGGCTGGGGTGGGCTTGGCATCCCCAATCCACTGTGGTTTTACTATACCACCATGCTTTTGGCTCCAGGCACCTTGCTCACTTGTCTGTACCTCTTGAGAATGCCCCCTCTCCCCCACACCTGATTTGCATCGAAAGGTTTGTGATGCTCTTCCTCCCATCCACTTTATAACAGTGGTTCTGTCCTAAGAGACTCAGACCCACTGTATCCTTCTGAAGATGCAGTTGATCTGGAAGAGAGTCTCCCTCATGATGAAGTTCAAACCCCACTTAAATTTGGCAGCAGGTATCTGGTTAAACCTCAAGTTAAAAATAGACCAAAAAAACATTCCTTTGGAAGCAGTGGGCGGAGAAAAGTATTTTTGTCCAGGGAGACTTCTATGAAGGGAGCTGAACTTAATCTATCATTCTCAGATGGAGAGTGACATTTTGAAGAACTCTAAGAAAATGTCTAGAGAGCTTAGAATGAGACTTGTTGATTATAAATAGGGTAAATTGGACTCCATGTGGACTACACAAGGTGCAACTCAGGGACACTCAAGACTGTTGGAGGTGTGGAGGGAGTGATGGCCCTTTGGGTTCATATGTTGTGGTCCTACCCAGTAGTGCATGTTTAGCTATCCTTGAAAACCAGGCCTGCCCCTTAATAGTTCTAATAGGACTAAATCGTTAGTCAGTGAAAAGAGTCTTAGTCGACCAAGTTATCATTTATTCTTTAGTAGAAAAGAAAGCACACCTCAATTAGCCTGGGGCAGTCTAATCTCCCCTCACTTAGACTGGGGCAGTCTAACTCAGCTGGATGGAGTCCAATTTGAGGACTGGGAATACAGTAATATTACCAAGTTGATGTACAGGCCTGTGACACCGGGGACGATGAAGCCATGGCGGGTTCAGGCAGGTACAAGAGTCAAGGATTAAGGAGCGAGATTGTTTGTAAGTTAATTTATAAGTGCATCATGTTGATAAGTCTGATTTGTTTTTGTCAAATTGGAAGTTATTAATTATTCTCATGTTTTGAGCATGGCTGGTGTGGTGAGGTTATAAATGAACAAAATGTTTTTCCAGACACATTCGGAATTATTACTGCTTTTGGAGTTGGCATTTATCAGGCGGCTTAAACATGCATCATCGACTCATCTGTTGGCTTTAACTAACAGCTACTAGTCTAGACTAATAAAATCTTTCATTGGGGACAGTCCTAATCAAAGAATGATGAATTTATGTCAGGCTGAAGCTGTTTTCGTGATTAATTGATCTGTGGATCATTTTCTCACTTGTTTGGTTCACATGTAAGAAGCTCTACAAAATGACTCAATACAATGAATCACTTATCAAAATACAGGGTTTCCCCCAGGAAACTTGTTAGGCCCAGTGGCTGGTATCTTTTGACAGGAGCTGGTGGACAAGTGTCTTTTTTGATAGGGGCCTGGTTTCACAGGGTCCTACATTTAGTCCGTGCTAAAAGCCGATTGATGAAAATGTTATTATGTAGTGTGTCGTTATAAATACATTATTTATTCACCACACGTTTTTAAAAATCAGCAACTAAAGTACAGTTTTACAAAAAAGTCTGGCAATGTACAGTCTTGGAGTGCTGTGATGTCAACAACAAAAAAAGTAATTTAATCAATAAATTGAGACTTTCTTGATTTGCAAAATTAGTTAGTTATCTTTTAAATTGAAAAACATTATACGTGCATTTCATGGAAGCCATGGATACCTGACTGCTGGGCCAGCACAGTGGCTCAAACCCTGACTAACATTTTTTTTTATATGCGTCAGTAGCCTACCTGTTCATCTGCCAGGGAACGCACAGTCGCCTCTCCCTATATTAGTTAAAATTGTCCATAGCTATGTTGGATGTCTATTTATACATTTGTATAATTTGATAATCTGCAGTGTTTTAAATTCCTATGTCCTGCCCCCTTCTTCTTATTTACTGTCTTTGGTATCTGTTTTTGTCAAAGAAAAGAAAGGAAAAATTACTGGTCATAAAAAACAGGTGCATGGAGAACTTTATTAATCCCTGTGAAAGGAAAAGGAGAAAAATCATTAGAACAGCCAAATCACATAAAACACCAAAACAAAGAGGCAGGTAAGAACAATACAGCACAATAAAAAACCCAATAACATTAAATAACAAATTGACTTGTCGATTTTATCTGAGAATAAAGCCTAAAAATAGGACCTTAATCTAAGTAAGTAAGTTTGACAATTGAGGACAACAACATAAATTCTCCTTTCATATTATATGATTCCCAGCATAAATGGTATTATGGGAAATGTGTTAGTTTAGTTCAGCATCGTGGGTTTAACTTCTGCAATTTGCTGATAAACCGAGACAAACCCAGATATCAACTTACCATTGGACTCCCCGTCATCTGCTGTGTGAGTCATTACCACGACTGCGCAGACAAATGACATCTCCCCTCCCTGTCTGGGTTACGGCCACCCTGCAGTCAAATATGACATGGATTTACTGTAACAGGAGATTAAGGCTTAACCAATATACCATGTGCTCAATAGACCTGGAATGCTTTTGTTGAATAAGCACACCAGACCAGTGAATGGCATTTGGCCAGTAATGGCTAATATGTGTGTCCAGATGTTGAATCCCTGCAGAGCAAAGAGACAGACGCTGAACAGAACACCCTCCAGGTGGTTTTTCAAGTTGCCGATTCAATTTAAGAGCTGTATACTTAGGATTTTACTTTGTCTGGTTTATTTTAGAAACCAATATTTGGATCAGTAATGATTACCTAATACTATATTCATTAGATAATGCAACTGGAATCGTTATTGTCTCTCATAGGGTAAAAATAAACCCCAGCGATCAATCATTTGATCATCTAACTTTCTAAAATAAGAGACCAAAGATAATGTGTCTATTGTTGAAGTATTATGAACCCACAAATTAAATAAATTCACCTATTAAAAAAATGTTTTAATGATGTTGGCCTGGACAGTGCTGAGCAGACAATTCACTTTCAGCAGAACTAGTTTTATTAGTAGTAGAAGCAGTAATAATAGCAGTAATAGCTTTAATGTGAATATTACTGTGGCAGCAGCAGCAGTAATAGAAGTTACTGTGAAGGCAACAGATGGAATTGTGAAAGTATTTAGAGATACATGAAAATACATATTAAAGAAACCCTCTCACAAATACACACGTATCCACTGCCTGCCTTGTCACACAGCCACCACAGTTGACCTCAAGAAATCTTGAAGAAATCGTTTGATTAGAGGAATTTCAGGAGAGACCGGTCCCAGTACTTATGGTACATACATGGTTCATGATGGATGGCACCAGTGTGTAGAATCTAGTGGCATTTAGCGGTGAAATGGCAGATTGCAAACTGCTTGCCAGAAAACCACCTGCCAAGTGTGTAGGAATAACTACATCGGCCATAAAAACACAACAGGACACATTTAGTTCCAGTGTTTAGTTTGTCTGTTTTGGGCTACTGTAATAACATGGCGGTGAAACATGGTAAACTCTGAGGAAGAGGACCTGCGGTCCATGTAGATATAAACGACTCATTCTAAAGTAAGAAAAACACAGCGGTTCTTATTTTCAGGTGATTAAAAACTAATGAACACATACTTATGAATATTATACAGAGCCAGACTTGTATGGGATTTTTGTTACTGGTACCGATGCCAGGTCACTGATTACCAAAGCACCAATTACTAATATGGTGGCCGATATAATTTTTTGAGCTGGAATAAGATAGACCTTTTCTGTGTGGATTGTGCACTGATTTTACAGCTATATGACAATGCAAAGATAAGACTCAGAGGGCTATTTTCTTAATCAAACAATTTTATCAAAAAATATCACATATTTTATTCAACATGTTTGATAAATAAATACTGTTGAAAGGAACATTGAGAACATGAAAAATAAATAAAAAGAAAATAAACATCAGTACTGTTCAATATCAATCAGTTGCAGAATACTTTAATACTTTCAGTCTGTTAGAGGCAGGTTGTAAAACAAGAAGCAGCTTCTCAGCATTTACTCCTGCCAGGAACCTCTTCTTGTCCTAATAAATGTTTCCCATTGTGCTAAATCTAAATCACTCCAAGTGCCGATTTCTGCATTTAATGTTCTAGGAGAAAGGTTTTCATATGAGTGCATATCTGTAGACATACAGTATATGCAGTACAGATATATCACATGTGATTTGCATGTTTATGTAATGCCCTTATTGAGCTGATAGATTGGACAACCAATATATCGGTCATTATATCCATTTCTGCCAATAGATCCTCCTAAATGTTACACACTTAACCATTAATGACGAAAAGCTCAGCCTTAATGACCTGAAATATAAGGTAATTGTGACACATGCAGTTCCCTGCTTTTACTTTTGGCAGAAGATACTGTAGGTGAACGGTGCCAAGCAGTTGTTCAGGAAAGCGACAGAACTACCTATTATGTATTTTTTTGATCTATTGTTTTATTTTATTTTTTTTATTTTTTTTAACTAATTTAAAGTCTCTCGACGATCAGCATTTTTGCAGAGAAACCAGCTTACTAGAGCACATGGTGAAAAAGTTTAACCTGGAATGTTTTCTGGAGCAAAAAGCAGCAGCGGAGCAAGAAGTGTGAGAGATTAAAACTCTTTAAGACTGAGACATCTCTCAGGCAGGGATGCACGATATGATAAAAAAAAAAATAATACAGTGGAAGCCTCTTCTGGTGATGGCATTTTGTTTTTCTTTATTTCTCATGCAGATTACCATCTAATTGATGTTTGTGTATTTATTACATGAACATAAAGTAATGAAATGGATAGCTTCACTGTTTTTCCCTCTCCAAGGCCCCACTGTAGGGGGCACTATGTGATTTTTTTTGCCTCCATCACTAGCAGACAGATTCTTGTTGTTTTAGTAAATTACACAAGGTGACCTGTGGATTGCCAAGTTTTGCTGCTGAATCTCGTTGGCTCGTTTTTGGGAGTTTGTCATAAGCTTCAAGGAGACAGCATTTTTCACTGAGAGAAAATTGCCTCATGATTTCATTGTGCTCCCACCACCAGCCTCAGTTAGCCAGGTGGAGGCAGCAGGGTTACCCTGAGGTAAAAAACTAGAATTACTGTAGTTTTAGAATTGTTTTCCAGGTATGAAAAGATCCCAAAATCAAGAGTGTAAGCAGATCACTTAATCACTATAAGCAAATTATTTAAACAGCATTTGTATAGGAATCATTCTGTTGCAAGATTTTTGATCCATAAAAGCAGTTGATCACTAGAACTGTCATCACCATAAGAGGTTTTCAGTGTGTTGAGATTATTTTGACAGATATTGCAAAAGTAATATGATGCACGATTAGTGATAATGATCATTTCTGTATCACAATTTTCATTTTCACTGAAAAAATGAGGGATGCATAATATTGTGCATATTTTTGTATTTCTCTCTTGTTAAAAGAAGTCCATGTAACTTGTAGTTTATGCACACCTGAGGATAAGAAAGGGTAAAACAATAGTGAGCGTAGATGGATCATTAAATATTCCTGGCTTTGACCAAACCAAATCTTAAGTGACATCACTAGTACAACAAAAACAAAAAACGGTTCTGATTCTTCAAATGTTCTTTTAGTTTTTCTTGTTAAGTTTATCAAAAACTAAATGCTTTGACATAATCTGTCAACTCACTCAATTAGTATAGCCGATATTTATCAGCTTATATATGCTAATACAACTATATAGCTGGATAGGCCGATATTCAGCAATTTTTTGGCCCCGATATTTATAATGCATTCTTGAGAGGAAAAAAAAAGTAAAATACATTTTTTGGTCTGTACCAAACAGACATCTGGAGAACAAGATTTGTAGTCCAGGGCATCTCTGCAGCACCACAGTGATTCATTATAATGCTTTTTTGTCACACATTTTCCCTGGATATTGCACTTGGCCATATTGCAATTTCGATAATATTTTGATTAATTGTGCAGCTCTACTCTCAGGCAGAGGATATTGAAAGTAAAAATGACTTGAATCATAATTATCCCCAATGTAGTATCTAAGGAGGAGCCGCATTCAAGCCTAAAGTCCTGAAACATTTTGAGCTAAGTAGAAACTTTCTAGTTCACCTCATTTTTGGATTTATTCAAACTTAAATCACAAGAAGTCTTTCATCCGTGCAAAACTTTGATTGGACCTGACAGGAACTGAGACAGAGAGGGTAACATGAGCAAGACATCTGTTATCTTTAGTCAGGCGATTACAACAGATTCATCCAAAAATCCCGTAATTAAGTTCTCATGTTTATATTCTCAGAATATTATTTATCTTCATTGGATGTTTGTATATGTCCACTGCTCATTTCAGTTATTGTTTAATGTCTATTCTTCTGTCTGTCTGGGTTTACTATATTACTATAAATACTGCCCAGTGTGTCAGTGTGACTGCTTTCTGATTCGCTGTTTGTTTAGACCCCCTATTGTTGGAAACTCACATGAGCCAGTGCAGCAGACTGAATGTGAGAAGGATTTACTTGTAATATTGCTGCGAGAAGAAGCTGTTAGCCTCTTTCTTAGCTTGTCCTCTGGAAAATTAGTTAGTGGCCTTGTTACACATGGTGTTTATTTCTGTGGGTGGATTCTCGCCGGTGTTTGTATGTTGTCCCTCGGCTCCCTGGTGAGCGCAGCGCCTTCTGAAGTGTTTATAAAAGTGTCTGACAGGTGCCTTGAAAAAGGTCCCCTGCAAAAATACTCAAAGGTTTTTTTTACTAGAGTTTCTCTGAAGTGTTTCCTGGTGTCTTAAAGATACAATGAGAGCCTGAAACTACTGACAAAGTGTGGACTGGCTGTATGCTGATGTATGCATGAATGTACAGTATGTATAGGTGATGATGGACATAGCCAGTGCTTTCAGTAAATATGGCCCAACCCTGTGTCGAAGCCATAAGCGTATCAGACGTATAAGAAGTTTTTTACTCGCACATTTCAGCTGTCTCACAGGTGTAACCACAACCTGAAGAGTTTATTTATGCCATGACTATATTTATCTACTTTATGATTTAAGAAGGAGAACCACTTTACGTCACATACAATCATACACATACACACAAGTACGACAGTGAAATTTGACTTCTCCATACAACTCCATCTGTTAAGCCTAGGTTTAGGTCAAGGGCACGACAGGAAAATTCAACTAGTATCAGAGCTTGGAAGTAACTAAGTAAAGCACTTTGTTACTGTAGTTAAGTATAATTTTCATGTTCTTTACTTAGTTTTCTGATAACTTTTCATTTTTGCTCCTTATGTTTTAACACAAGTATCTGTACTTACTACTCGTTATATTTTCAAAATGGCTTGTTACTTTTGTTTGAATGCATTTGAGCGGTATATATATATATTATATATATATTATATATATTTTTTGCGCTACTACAAGTTCTGTTACTGACATTGGAAACTGACTGTGTACTTTTTCACTTTACACACACTATACACACACTATATGCCACCTCTGCCTAATATATAATATATATGTTTTTGATGGTGGAGGAAGCATGTATACACGGGGTGAACATGCAACTCCACACAGAAAGGCCCAGCCCCAGCGATAGACCAGAGTATCTTCTGCTGTGCAGAGGTTTGTTGGTCACAATAGCCAGAAAAGATGGCTTGCATATTGCAAAGTGTGACTGGATGCATCCTGGTATTTTTTGCATATTGCATTTGACATACTATGTATTGGGACATGCTAAATCTTTTCCTGGCAAACTGAATAGTATGGTAGTATGGGTATTGGAATGCACCCCTCGTTTACCCTGATTCACTAACCAAGCCAAACCTAACACTAAGTTTAGCTTTGACCTCGTAACCCAGCCCTACATAATCCTGATTAATCTATTGCAGAGTAGAATAGCACCAGGAAGAGAGATGCAGGAAGACAACAAAAAGGGAGAGCACAGGGGGAAAAAAACAAACAGCAAGGAAAGTTGAGTGAGGACAGGGTGAAGGGAGCCATTGAAGAGTACGGGGAAATAGTGGAGGCAGAGAACACACAGTTTTAGGTTCCTGACCACAGCCTGGAACATGCCAAAATCAAGTCTGCAGGGGCCAGTGATTAGGACATGAAATAAATGTGAAGTCTTAATTCATAATGATTAACGTGAAAAGCAAAATGAAAGTATGGATTAAATTATGCAATAAATATGCTTACGCTAGCCTAGATCAGAGGTTTTCAGAGTATGAGACTGTGGGCCTCCCTTCAGACAAAGCTTTGTGTGTTTGCTTGGTTTCGCTCAATTCCCGCGTGTCAAAAGGATCATGTTTATGTTATTTGAACCCATAGACACTCAACAATCAGCCAAGATAACTTCAGACTACACCAAATACATAAAAAATGTCTCTCCAAAGGCATTTACTAATTTAGTTGTAGAATTTTTCTGTTTCTCCCACTTAACCAAATACCGTATCCCTGAAGTGTGTCTTAAACCAAACCACACACATTTAGGCTGTTCTATGGGATCTGTGAAACTGTTTGATAGCCTGTCGCCCACTCTGAAAACCCCTGACCTAGATCAATGATAAGATATGCTGCCCCAGTCACCCAAATGTCACAAAAAAGGCTTTGGGTCAGTTTACACAAAAGCGTATCCCAACGCCTCCTTGAAATATGATATAATGTTCTTTGCACCTCAGGAAACATGTTCAGTATCACTGAAATGTATCATGTGTTTGGCTGTTATGTATATATATATATATATGGCAAGAAAATACACAAGGCTAAAATTGTACAACTGTCTCAATCATCCTTGAAGGACTAATGTGTATTTAGTGGCATCTAGCAGTGAGGTTGCACATTGCAAGCGGCTGAAATCCCGTCCCCTCACCCCTCCTTTTCCATGAGTCAAGAGAACCTGCAGTACAGTGGCTGCCACTTCAATGCAAAGATGTGAAAGGCCTTTTCTAAAGCTAGTGTTTGTCCATTCTGGGCTACTGTAGAAACACGGCGGTGCAACATGGCAGCCTCCATGTGAGTGGACCCATTTGTGCTGTAGATATAAAGGGTTCATTCAAAGCTAAGAAAACACAGCTAGTCTTAGTTACATGTTATTTACACACTAATGAATGTTATATTCCATTTCTGCCAACAGATCCCTCTAAATCCAATATACTGGCAGTGTTCATGAGCATGCTAAAAGAGCATGCTCGTGTTTTTGGAGAACAGTTAACTGAATTGATCTGTTTGCAACTAATGAGCATGAGCGTCATTCACTCCTGAGAGAGATACTGGCACTCACATCATTAGCTGATTTAAAAACAAAAGTCTGATACAGTTGCAGCACAGAGAGACAGAGAGAGAAAGTGAGCGTGTGAACATGGACAGAAATGTCGACATGATGGTAACAGTGACAAACAGACAGACAGATCTGCGTTATACTGTAGACGCTCGTCTCTTCTGCTTCCTCTCCCTCTTCATCTCCTTGCAGTTGTTAAGCATTATGGTGCTTTCGCTTTGAACTGGAAAGTCAGAATCTCTGAGTTCCTTGTTGAAAATTTCCACAGTATGTTGGTGTTCAAGTTTGCTGTCTGTCATAATTTAATTCTCAAATTGTTGTAAATTGTTGCTAGTAACTACAGATAGAAGTTATCTTGGCCATTCACATTAATACAAAAAAAACATAAATGTCGCACACCATTGAGTATGACATCATTATATAGACATAAAAAACACTAAGGAAATGTGGCTGTAAAATGAACCATGAGCCTGCTCTTGTGAGGTGTGAACTTGCACAACACTGAACTCTGATACTTTAATTCACCCTATTTACTTTTCTGGATTAGACAAAGGGGTGTGCATGATTAGTCGACTATACAATTAAACGTTGTCCTCCCTTGCTAGTCGGCACCAAAGATACTAGTTGGTTAAATTTTTTTGCAATATTTTATTTACGTACAAATACAGTTAACTTTTACCTCTAATATGTTATACAGTCACCCACCATTAACCAGGGCTGCAGCTCCAGCAGACAGCAGCGTAAATGCCCTAATGTCCTCATGGACAATGTCCCTAATGGCCCTGTATGTTGTTATAAGCAAAGTTTGGATGGATGACAGCTCGGAAGACCAGAGAGGTTTGTCAGTATTTTGTAAAAAACAAAAAAACAGAAAGGGAAAATAAGGATGAATGTAAGCTCTGTCAGAATAAACTAGCATGTAACCACTCAAATATCGATGTATAACCACATTCAGCACAGACACAGATATTAATTTGCAAGCTAAGCAGGCTGCTGCTGCTGCTGCTGCTGCTGCTGCTGCTAACGTTAGCCACACTGTGTGGCAGACAGCTAACATTTACCCACAGACACTGTGATCCTGTTCAGTCTGAAAAGTTGAAACGGTTAATTATTGTCATGTTTTGAAGGATACTGTGCAATGTTCATGTTGCACTGCACAAAGTGCCACACATTGCAGCCGCATTTAAAATCCAATTTGGCTACTGCAGCATGTGATTAATGGCTTCAAATGACTCTTAATACACACAGTGTTTTTTGGACAACGTATAACATTATCAGTTAATAAATTGAGCTCAGTTTGAACTGTTTTCTGAGTGTTTTCTTTCTGATCGACTGCTCAACTAGTTGAAATTAAAGTTTGCTTTTAATCGACAGAGAAATTAGTTGCTGAAACTGATTCCAGTACTTTGCGTATTGCCTAATACTGAGTATGCTGATATGATGCCAGTGCGTTTCAAAAGATATTTTTTAACTGCTGAATACTGCTAAAGCCTTTGCCATCCTGGGAGGAAAAAGATTGCATGTGGGATGCTGTTGAGAAGTGTTGGGGTCCCATTTTAGGGTTAATAAATTATATGGAGCAGGTTCATGCATACTGCAGACTCACATACTCACTGATACCAACACCAAGATTTTAGGCAGTGTAAAAATACTGATATTGGTTTTGGATCAACTCTAAATATACTTTGACATAGGTTAGAGCTTCCGTTGCCTCCTGATCAGCCTGATAAAATCTTTGATAGTTGTATTTTTCTAAAGTCGGTGTTGATGTTGACAAGTTGAATTGATTGACTAAGAGTCGGTGCTCAGCAGGTCTACAACAGGTGTCATATTACAGCATTTACTGGTAATCTTCACTATGTCTGTCTAATCTTCTCATTTGTGATGCTCATACATTTCCTCTTTCTCTTGACGAATAAGAGATCAACCATCTGTTTGCTTTGCATTTCCCTGTGATAACATAATAAGGTGCAGCAGATTGAAAAGCTTTAACTCTTAGTGTTTCCTCCAGACCTTATCACTCCTGATCCTGTCTCCGGTTGTCCAGTCTGCCTAGGCACCAGTTTTAGCTCTGAGTTGGCCCACGTGCTGAGATTTCACCATCCATAACTTGTAACATAGTCAATCAAAGTACCGAAAGATTGTAGTTGATGTTTTGCCAGACAAATCTACAGCTATTAAACACTGATTTGAGGGTCTTGAAATGCTCAGTTGTTCAGTAAATTAATCCTGGTGTGTTTGACTTCAAAGTGATCCACTGACAATTTGACTGTTTTCTATTTTGATCACCATCAGAAACCTGCACCACCCTAACCTATACTGTTTATTCTTCACAATGAATGTCCAATTTTCATTAGGAAAACTCTTTACAACCTTAAAAAAAAATGGCAAATTGCATTTAGCAAATGGAAAGGTTTACCGTGAATTATGGTAGAAAATGATTGGCCACTTGTTCTGTCATTTTATCCTGTTTAAGCAGAACATGAAACTGAGGTCAACAGGTTTTTTTGAGATCAGTACTAACTAAATGTTAGTAAACAAGGAGACTGATAACAGATACTTGGAACCAGTGTAAATTTTCAGTAAAAATGAAAATCAGAGTATCAGAATTTAGAACAAAGCAAACTCTGATGCAAAACTTTGTTTTAATGACTCTAAACATGGGTTTAAAATGCTGCAAAAGAGAACTTTTCAAACTTACATTAAAAATAGGTGCAGTGAGCTCCCAGCAGCATTTCTTTTAAATTTAACTGAACATTTAATAGATAAATAAAGGTTTTATAAATCAAATAAAGTTTAAAAAGAAAGCTTGTAAAACTTAAATTTGTATTGAAATTTGAATCCTTCTCTCAGAGTCCCTGTCCTCCTGTGTCCCTCTTTGCTCATGACACGGTAACTTTCAGTGTTGATAAGCTATTAATAGAGACGTGTGACTGATAGTGCTGTGGGTGGGACATTGAGCGAGACCACGAGTGGTTACTGCAGACACAGAGAGGTGGCTGCATCAGAGCCGTGGCACATTTTAAATTAATTCATTTTACTGCCAATCAGGGGAAAAGATTCCAATTCTGAATATTGGAGCAACAATCAGCCAGGCAGATAATCTGTGAGCCCCAACATGAAACTAACCACCTCATTTTGGCACACACCAAAACAGTCAGTACTTCATGGAATAACACATGTAGCTGCCCTGCTACAAGCTAAGCAGGGTCATGAAGCTGACCATTAGGCTGCACAGACATCTAGCTGCCAATATACTGTCTCATAAAGAATTGCTTTGATGTAGAACCTTATGTTAAGTGTAATTTAAACAAAGAACAAGGATCGTTATGCGCACAATTACGTTCAGGAACATCACCACTGGCTGTAGAGACCAGCAGGTTTAATGTCACTCCAGAGGAGGACAAACTTGTTGTGTGAATGAGGTTCATTTTTTGATTTGCTGTCTTTTGTATGAGGACTTGGGGGATACACTTTTTTTTTTTTTTACTAAAATGACCTCTATTTATGCTGATTTCTTTTGGCTGGATGAGTGTGAGAAACTTGAGTTGTGCTTTGGAGAGGGAACCTTTTTTGTTACAAATTTTATTTGTCAAGCTTGGGAGAGAAGGCAGATTATTCTGTTTAAGACTGAGCTATGAATTGGACTGTAATCTTGTGTTGAAAGGAAAATGTTTGAGCGCTGCAACTGTATTTGGTGTCTTATAAACACATGAGGGTTACGAACTTTTTGTGCATGACACGAAAATAAAAGGAAATCAATCAATCAATTTAGCTGCAACCGTCAGGTTAGTGTGATGTTTTCATTCCCAAAAACCTCTTAAGTGTTGAACAGATTCAACAACTTGCAGTTTAAACTATTAAACCTCATCATGACAATTGTTTGTCAAATAGATATTTAAGCTTATAGTGGCACTGGGTAAATGCTCAAGGGTGCAGCTCAGGACTGCGACTAATGATTAGGCTATTTTCATTATCAGTTAATCTGCAGATTAATTTAACAGTTAATCAATTATTTGTTTAATCTATAAAATGCCAAAAAAAAGTGTGAAAAATGCTCATCACAATTTCCCAGAAATGACAGAGAAAAGCAGCAAATCCTCACATTTAAAAAGCTGGAACCAACAAATGTTTGACCTTTTTGCTTGAATTGATTATCAAAATACTTGGCAACCACTTTTCTTTTGATCATCTAATAGTTGCTGGTCCAGTTCAGCTACAACTCTTTTTTTTGTTTTTGGACTCTGATTACTTAATAGGAAAGTATTTTGAGAAGAAAGTGTTTGTTTAAAGAGGGCAGCTCTTCAAACACCTCTCAAGAAAACCAACAGAGAGTGTTTTCAACATTCTTTAAAGTTTTATGAGTTTTCAGACATCAGCCAGGACACATTTAAAATGATCCTGGCCCCCTTTGCAGAAAAATCTGGGAGATTTCTAACTGCAGCAGAATAAGAATATGTGATGTTTCTCTGGAGCCACAAATACAAATGAAGTAACTCCAGATTCTGATTCATATCCTGACGTGTTTGAGTGCTATTTGAGTCCTGGAGCTGCAGACTGCTGGTGTCCCCACACCCCAGCAGACAGGAAGCTTAATGTGTGTGTGTGTGTGTGTGTGTGTGTGTGTGTGTGTGTGTGTGTGTGTGTGTGTGTGTGTGTGTGTGTGTGTGTGCGCGCACGCACGCGCGCGTGTGTGTCTGTGTGTCTGTGTGTGTTGGTAGTTGACAGATAATGTTACGCTAGTTGACACAGTTGGGCACTTGAGGAAGAGGATTGAGGCCACATGAAAAAATAGTTTAAGTGCTGACATTGTTTTGAAATTTGAGAACAAAAAGAAACACAAAAAGCTTACATGTTTCACAAAATTCACATTTTCTCACCTCCAATTTCAGAAACAGTTTCCACAAAATTTGACCTTTTTTCCAAGATTTTTGACTTTTTATTTCAGGTGTGTGACTTCATCAGAATTTGTCATTTTCACAGATTCCTTCGTTTTAATCCGGAACACATTTTTTTCAAATTTTCCAAAAATGTGATATTTTTCATGTGGCTTTAATGATTTTCCTCATCATCTGTCCATCTCTGATTCATAACTTCTTTTATAGAGACAGACCTTACTCTGATTACTGATATTATTTAGTAAAACAGACAAATGTGATTATAAACATCAGAGGAGTGTATTAACGTCATGTGAATATAACTTCTCATGCAGTTACTGATATCTCTCATGTGAGCTAACATTAGTCCATATGGACTGATATGACATTGCATCCGGACAAACAGTCCACTGTTCACGTGTTGTGTGTCAGTGTGGATCAGTTGAGGACAGTGTTTAGTTAGACAAGACGGTCCTTTAAGTCGAGTGGAGCTTGTCGCGTCTGCTGAAATGTGCTCCGACAAAACAGTCATTGTCACTGCAGCAGAGTCTGCAGCAGCACCAACTTCATGCTGTTATCACACATGATTATGGAAGATCATATAAACAATTTCACTCATCACGCATCACGAACATTTGGATTGTTAATGTGAACAGTCTGATAATGATAAAAAGAAAAAAAAAGTCTGACCCACTCTCTCCAAATAACGCAGTGCTGTCTGTGCCGCACCCTGTCCTGCACTCTTGGCTTTTGGCTGGGACTCAAAGCTGTGGAGTTGACAGAAGGTAATCCCCACCATGTGAGGCCTCGGCCCCAGTTTGGAGGCGGGGTGTGATTCATTCAAATCTGCCGGTGCTATAAAAAGAGGGGAAGTTGCAAGTAACCCAACTTCAACCCACAGGACCGTGGCACAGCACAGGACCACTCGGGTTGTTATTGTGAGTGATAATGAATACTATTAAAGCCATTAAAAATGCAATAGTCTGTCTGGTCCTGCTGCCCCGCTTTCTGATGGCAGCAGTCATGTTTTGGCTGCTGGACTTTTTATGCATAAGGAAGAGAGTCTTCTTCAGGATGAAGGAGCAGGAGGGCGATGCCATCGATCCTCCTCTCTGCATATCGGACTCCAACCGTTTCTTTAGCCTGGAGTCCCTCAAGGCAGTGTGGCACGGCCATAAACTGGACTTTCTGAAAGCAGCGCATCTCGGACACGGAGCGCCAAACACCGAAGTAGTTCAGCTGGAAGGTCAGCGGCGCAGCCGCATCCTCGATTACGCAAAGGACAAGAGACCGCTCATCCTCAACTTTGGGAGCTGCACCTGACCACCGTTCATGGCGCGTCTCAAGGCTTTCCAGGGAGTCGTGCAGCAGAACGCAGATATAGCAGACTCTGTAGTTGTGTATATCGAGGAAGCGCACCCCTCCGACGGCTGGATGAGCACTGACGCGCCCTATCAGATCCCCAAACACCGGTGTCTGGAGGACCGGCTGAACGCCGCGCAGCTGATGCACCTGGAGGTGCCCGGCTGCCTGGTGGTGGTCGACAGCATGGAAAACTCCTCCAACGCCGCGTACGGAGCGTATTTCGACAGACTTTATATCCTGCAGGAGGGGAAGATAGTTTACCAGGGGGGCAGAGGACCCGAGGGCTATCGGATCACAGAGCTCAGAGACTGGCTGGATCAATACAGAGAAAAGCTGGGAAAATCCAATAATCTAGTTATTCACGTGTAGATTAATTCTCATCTTTTTAGAGCTGCTACGACGAAAACAAAATGCTGCATATTTTTCAGTATTATAACTCCAGTTAGATAGATTTCCTCCATCAATAATGGTTTATAAGTGTATTTATTTTTGATGTGGTTGGATCAAAGTACTACAGTAGTTCCTTCATGTCACATTGGACATCTTTACATCCTGTTAGGATCCACCCACACACAGGTTAGTTTCTTCGGACCTTGTTTGTTTGTGAACAAAAGTATTTTATGTGTCAAAAGTTGTGTTTTTATGATTCCTTCTGACCGTGTAAACGCGCCTGTAAAGCCTCAGTCAGGATGTTGAGATGTGCGCATCACTGTGTTCGTCAGTATTGTTGTGAAGTTCGGTTTTTAAACGGACTCAATCCAGAGAACCGAGACTGATGTTTTTCATACTGGAGATCATGGTGAAGGTGCTGCTGTCTGCCCTGCACGGCGCTACTGTTCACTGTAAATATTGTTCCGTTTTATTGATCTATTTTTTCATACAATAAAATGCTTTGATCTACTTCTTCATTGCAGGCCTGTTTTATTTAAAATCATATAATTTAATCTTTTTTTATCACTTTATCAAGCTGTATTACTGTTGTCTGCATGCAAGGTGTGGAGCTGGTGTGTTTTAAGTCTCTTTTTGCAATAACATTGTGCTGTGTATAGATTTTACAGTAATTTGAACCTTCATTCTTTTGTCAAAGAGAGCAATTTCCTGCACTATAAAGCACAACAGGCCTCTCATGGATTCCTCCAGAAATCTCCTTTCTCAAGTGCATTCCCTGAAATTGGTGTGGAGAAGCAGAAAGTATGAAATCACTTTAGAAAGCACAAGATCTCCCCAAAAAATCTCCAAACAGTAAAGCTCTTTAAGAACAGCAATTATTGCATTATTGGAGTGCAGATTCACAGTGATTCAGCTTAAAGTTGAACCAAGAGCAACTTATTCTCTTTGTTTAAAAAAAATAATAATAATTGTCTAATTTAGTCAGATCTTTTTAATTTGACATTTTTCTCAACTTGAATTATTTTTTTTCTAAGTCAGCAGTAATTTGCACACAGCACATCCTCAAGTTTTTTTCTCACATGAACTTTATCCTGCAGACACATCCAGTCTCAATCAGGCTGCAACATCTTGCGTCAGATTTGTGGTCAGACACCTTTTAAACTGTACAGATAACGATTATAGGTCCGTGGTTAACACTGCAGCAAAAAAGCCAAGCTTTGTCCTGCACAGCCCCTTCCTAAGCCTTTGACCTCTCACAATTAAATGAGGATAATCACACTTGATCCTATTATGCTGAGTGATATATCCACCTATAAGGGTCTAAACACACAAATGTTTTCAGGGCTTAGCACACCGATCACCCACAGCAGAAGGCATTTATCAGTGCACAGATGTCCCCTGGGTCACACACTTACAATACTGAAATATATGCAGCTCTCTGTAGTGATTTAATGCTGAGTTATTGCTCCCTTCAGCCTTCATCATAAACAGACACTAAGTCACTGTGTTAAAAAACAATTACACTCTTTTATAGTTTTCCAGGAAGAGGATTTCATTCAGCTTTATAGTCTGCAGGAAAATCCCTTCAGAGGCTTCAGATACAAGTCACGACGCACAACAGGGGGTGAAGCCTCAGTCACAGATGATTCGGGGAAACCTAATACTAACACTGATACAACCTGTGTGTGGACCAACATCTTGTCAGATGCGTTGGTTCCCTGCGTCTCCAGCCTTCACAATGCCATTATTCATTGTCAACTTCTGAATATGAAGCCGTTTCCTCCAGCGAGGATGTAAAGTCACAGCGAGGATCACATAAATCACTGTCGACTCTACAAAACACAGCTTTACAAGCTCAAACATAGTGACTACACAATGATGCTCATTGTTGGTAAAGTGGGAAATTTTGCCAGAAAATGAGTGCTTATGAATCCCAGCTTTGAAACAAATTTGAGTCAGCTCGTCTGCTATAAATATAACTTAATGTTTGAAATTAGTGGCTGTAATAACATAGACAGAACTGAGAGTAAGTTTTTTGTCAAAGGTCAAGAAAACAGGAGCTCTGTTTTTCTTCACATCTGAGACGTGGCAGTAAAATACATTACGTTCTTCCAGTTTTCAGTCCTTGGACATCAGTACTTGTCTCGTCCTTGGCAGATTATGTTGTTGAACAGCAGAGCAGCTAGAATAGCACGTGTAGTCTGCAGGAACAAGTCAACAACCTCTTAAGAACTTTTGTTTGGGGATGGAGTCATTTCCAGTACCTGAGCCCTAAGGCAGTGGTTCCCAGCCTGGATGTTGGGACCTCCTGAGGGGTCACAGGATAAATCTAAGGGGTCTCAAGAGTAAAGCTGGAGCAAATTTACTGATAAGTCAAACTACAGAAAATTATTCATGAACAATTTTGATAGTCAATTAATACTTCTAAATGGAAAGTTCACCACAAAATCTAAAATACATATTTTTCCTCTGGCCTGTAGTGCCAAATATCTATCTAAACAGTTTTTGGTGTGAGCTGCAGAGTCTTAGATATCAGCCATAGAGATGTCTGTCCTCTCTCCAAAATAATGGAACTAGATGGCACAATACATCTGAAGACCTTGTGAGCATTTTCATGGAGGAACTACTTTCTTTCTATGGTTGAATCTTCTATGGTAGCTCTACTTTTCTTTCCAATAAAAAGAAAATAGTTCCTTGCAGAGTGGCATTTAGTCCTTTAAATGAGAGAGGGCAGACAGCTCACACCAAAACAATCAAAGTGAATGTGTTTTTGATTTTGGGGTGAACTATCTCTTTAGCAAAAATACCAGACATTTCGGGGCTTAACTGTAATGATTGCCAGCTTGCCTGGGACAAGTAAAATGCCATATCTGGCTATAAATCTAGTGACTCACATGCTCTGTCAGGCACTACTGCTAGAAGTGGTAAGACGAATTAAACTATTTGGATAATCAATCAGTGGTTAAAGTAATTTTTCATGCAAAAATGGTTCAGCCTCTCAAATATGGGGATTTTCTGTTTTTGTTATCATATAAACCTGAATATCTTTGGGTTTTGGACAGACAAAACAAGACATTTGAAGACATCACCTTTCCCTCTGTCTCTGAAAAACTGGGATGAGTGTTTTTCATTATTTTCTGACATTTTATAGATGTTGCAGCCCTACATTAGAGAAAAAGAAGTCCACTGCTCCGGAAATACACACTCTGGAGCGTGAGTTCAGTGACTACCTGCCCTCTGCACACCAGACTTAAGCTAAGAAAAATTGAAGTAAAACTAAGACACAAGCAAAAGACACTAAAACATAGTAAAACAAGACAAAACAGTAAAAGAGATGAGAACAGGAAAACAAGAAAAACATGACAATGTGAATAAATGAAAACAGAGGAAGGAGATTACATTAGATGATGTTGTCTAGTCAAGATAAATAAATAAAAGGACTGAAATATCTCATAATGTCAATATAAATAAGTACACATTAAAGAATAACATTAAATATGATATTAAATAGATATGACTTCTTTCGACTCATGCACAGATGATAAATAATTTGGCGAACATTTGGCAGTAATTTAACTCCGATGTTCCACGATGGAAATTTCAAAAGAGGACATGCTGGCTGTAGTGTTGTTGTCAGAGAAGCCAGTATTTCAATTTAGCACGTTTCCTTAATCTCTGATGACATATCATGGTCATTTTATGATTTAATACAGTATATATATTACATATTTCTCCTTTAAACATGACAGTAAACTTTAGTCTGTTGGTATTTGATTACTGCTAAAAGATAAAACTGTTTGTACAAATGGAAGTAAAAAATTGACTGAGAAAGCAGATTTCACTTGCTCAGCCAGACAAATAAAAAAAACTCCCCCCATTAATGTTGAACCCTGAATTTGCTAGTTCTGGCTTCTCAAATATGAGGATTTCTGGCTTTTCTCTTTGCTATATGTAACTTTATGAGTGTTAAGAGTTTGATTTGGGACTGTTGGAAAATTGCGATGGGAATTTTCACAATTTTCTAGACAGCCAATAGCTTGATAGTTAGTTACAGCCCTACACAGGACAATCCGGGATAGGAAATCGTCTTATAGAGCTTGTAAATCAATAATTTGACATCTTCTGGCCTCTAAATATTGGAAAACGCAAAGAAATCACCTTGGTTGAACTCATCATAAGACGATAGATATATGCCGTATGTAATGGGTCAGAAGCCAAAAGTGTTTGGAGCACGTCTGAGGAATACGTCCAGCAGCATTAGGAAATATGTTCTTGGTGGGACTGCAGGGGGTTTACAGTGAATGTACTGCTCATCTGGAACACATTTAACACATAAACATACTGTATAGTATTTATGTGGAGCTGACAGCTGGCTGAGGGGTACCTGCCTATATGAAATATAACTTGAAGTGTATCCAGTGTGCAACCCTGAAAAGAAAACCCCTACTGGAATTCTTTGAATCTGATCTGGATTCTTTCCATGTGTGATTTTCCATGGATGTTGAGTTTCATCTGTCAGAGGGGAGACGGATGGGAACAAAGGGTTAAGGGTCTCAGGCTGTGGGGGGGTGGTTTGTGGAGGGGGGGGGGGACTTAACTTTTGCTGCTCTGTTTTGTTTTATGACTCGGAGGGAGCACAACGGGTCTTTTTTAGCTTCTCTGCTCAGCTTTGAAGGTGAGGGCCCCTCGCTCCCCAGGGTCATAACTCCTCCACATATGAATGTATGGTGGAGGGGATCCGGGGCCCCAGCAAGCACACAAAAAGGTTTCAGTGTGTGATTTTTGGTGTTAACATCTAAACATGCTTTAAATAATCTTCTTTATGCTCCTCCTGAGCCTCTTTGTGGACATTTTTCCAGGAAAACAGACACTGTTAGGAGAACTGTAAGTGCTGTTTCTTCAGGAGCTTTTATTGGAGCCTCGGTTACAGCATTGTCACAACTACTGACTGAATTATTCGCGTTAAGAGGCATTTAAGTTGCAGCATTAAGAAAAGGTTGTAATCCATATGCAATCCATGCTGATTAACATTCAGTTTAACTCCTTTTACTTATGTAACTTCTGCCAGATATTCTCATCTACTGGAGATTCTTAAGGCTAGTTTTTAGGTCAGGGACGCGCAGTAACACAGCAGGAGACATTTTCCAATAAAATCAAGTCTAGAGTGAGAAATTGTTGGATGTAGTGCAGAAAGAAACACTCCACAGATTGTCACTATTTCAGTTCACCGTTTGAGTGACAAAGTGGAAAATGATGTGTTATGTGGTACAGGCAACACTCATCCTCGACTCCAGTAATGGCTTTTATTGTTGCTCAGGAGAAGACCAGAATGGAAACCAAGAAACACATGGTTACAGTGATATATTGTTGCTTTTATATGTTATATCTTGGAGGTATAAAATGATACTATTAAACAATTCAAAAACCAGAGTTTTGTTCAGGTATTTTAGATATATTATTGATCATTGGAGTGTATTTTAATACCTCAGTCGCTTACCAATCACAATTAAAAACATAACGCAGTTTTTTCAGTGCACCACTTCATGCTGAACTCCTGGATACAGTCTGCCTCCGTCTGTCTCCTTTTAGATGGATGACACCTTGTGGTCAAACTCTAAGACTACATGATTTTAGATGCTGCATCATCTCTCAAAATGTAAGCCTGAAAGGCACTGGGCAAAAAAAAGTATGAATATATACTTCTGCACTGCTCTCTATGGGTTGAAAAACCTTGTTGGGAAAACAAAATGGCTGACTCTCACTTCAAGAAATTCCAAAAATAGTAACTTTATCAAAGTTTTCCTGGTTTAGGAGAATTGCTGTGTTCTGTTTTTCTCATTAGCTTTGGCTCAATTCTTGAATGAGAAGTATTTTTGTCAAAACATTAAGTTCAAACCTCTGAACAGTTTGTTCGAAACAGATTTGACTTTCTCATCATTCAAGCAAATTGCACGTTTTGGCACGTGTGTGCAAAAGAGTCAGTACAATTTGTACAATAACCACTTGCACATGCCTCTCTGATCAAAACTGATTTGTAAACATTCTTTCACTCTACGACACAGCCTAGCTTACCGGCTGTTAAATCACACTTGATACCGTGTAGTTAGGTCTTTTTAAAGAACAAAACAAAACTTGATTGTCTAACAGTGACAGAGCTGTCAGTACCAAAAACAAAAATCAATCAAAAACTGAATCATGGATTTGGAGAATCATGATACCACTAATGATGTGAAATGTTTGTGATGTCTGTTAAATTGACAAATTACCTGCCAGGGGACAGTAATGAACTTGGAATCAGGAGGTCATTGTGTGTCAAGTTTTCTGCTCACTGTTTGTGACTTTACATGACTTTCACTTTACTTTTTTTTTTTTTGCAGTCCATGTAACTCATTGCTTCACATATGTTTACAGTATATATTCTTTTATCTGTCTTTTGCAAACATGCAATAGAGTTTTGACAGTTGTGACAATTGCATGATTACAGTTTAGAGAATGTTAAAGACTGTTTCAAAAGATGAGCTCAAGCAGATGAGAAAACCTGTAATCGATCCCATCTATACAGAAATCCTTGCTAAGGCAAAGCCAACGCCAACATTATTGCAAGATCTTGTGCCAGTTTTTTTTTCTGATGAGTCATTAAAGCTTCAGTGTGTGCAATCCAAGCTTTATGTTGCCTAACTCGACCTCTTCTCGGGACAGTGTGATCTGTACAAACTCTGCTTGCTTGGTTGACTCATCCTGCTCTTGGTTTTGTTGCACTTGTGAGTACAGGACATGAGGATGCAATTAGATCTTTTGCCAAGTGAACTTCAGTGGTCAAACAAAAAGCAGACAGGAGAGAAGAGGTCATTAGTTTCTGTCACCGCTCTTGCACTCACTTCAGCATCCCACTATTTCTGCTGCCTTTATTATTTCACCAGGTAGTTACATAAATGAACAGTACATCCCAGTAAATCCTGTCTGACCGCGCCTTTATCATTCGTATTAGTACATACCGTAGTTCAGTGATAATCACTGGCATAGTTCCACCCACTTTCACCTGATTAGGTCTCTAATCAGCCGAAGTAACTGAAACACCTGTGAGTCTGCAGGGCCTTTAATGCTGACGGATCCAAATGTGATATTGGTGAACTGCACAAACGAGTGTCGACCTTCAAGAAAACACACACAGAGTGAAGTGCAAACCAAACCCATCAACACGAAAATGTTGTACAACTTCTTCCCAGATATGCCTCACTATGCTTGTGTTTTCTGTCATCAGAAGAGTGTCAGGAGAGTCACAGGTGAGCAAAGGTGGCAGAAGTACACACATTTTTCACTCAAGTGAAAATACAAATATGTAAACAGCGTCAGGGTGCTGCTATGTTGCATGTTGGCTCACTGGAAAGGCTCTATTACACTAAATGGAACTGAACCTTAGTACCATTGGTAACCCTTTGTTAGTTTGACAATATTGCCGCCATGAAAAATGTCTGTTCCCTCTTAAATTTCAATTTTAATCATTACATACAGACAGTATCATTGTTTGAGAAATAGGATAAAAACAACCAGCTGTCTCCTCTTAGGAAGAAATAGGCCACCTGACGTCACTTACTCAGCTGTATTTCTACGTTGAGGTCTTCTATATTGCAGAGTGATGCAGCTCGTCTTAGTGACTTACAGTAGGTAACTTGCACCACTAGGTGGAGACAGAGACCGATATCTGAAACTGTTGCGACATCAGGGACAGTGGAGGAGTGCTGTCAGAGTCACTGTTATCATTCAGTTGGTAATCAGTGAGTTGGCCCTGGGGAGAAATTAATAAAGCATCACAGAGCAGGAGAGCAGATGTTCCACTGATTTCCACACAGGTAGGTGATGGTGCATACAGCATGTGCATCGCTTGGATTTCACACTGTGAAACATCTGACGTGTTAGACTTGCCAAGCATTGCATCTTGCCTTAACCTGCTTGTTGTGTCAACAACAGCTCTAACAGATAGACTCAGTATGAATCTGTAGATTTTTTAAGAACAAAGCAAACAAAATATTATGGTAATTTTATATGTTTTATTAAAAGCAATGAACAGACAACCGAAACATTATCTTGCCAAACTACAACAGCAAAAAATCCTAGACTGGAAGAAATACTGATAAATTCTGCACAGTTACAGTCACCGCACCCCCTGTAGAAATGCCACTTTTAAATCATTAAAATTTAACCTACAGCAAAGTCTAAAAGTAAGTCTGTTATGTTACAAGCACAAGATAACCACCGTACGTAGCTGTGATAAACACAACCCACTGCAATAACAGAATCTCCTTACAGACTGAATGAGGGCTGAAGGGGATGTATCTCTGTGAGAAGAGTGAGAGAAGAGAAAAAAATCTCCCACTCTAAGCCCACAATAATCCTCATGTCAGCAGTTGATAAATTTGAATATTTTACATGCATCATGTTCTGCATATTTAACCGTTATCTTTCCTGGCTGACAGACGTACTGTATGTTTGTTCTCGTTTGCAGTGGCTGGCCATCTCATGCATGAAGAGACAAACCAATAACATTTAACAGATGTTGTAGTATTGATTTCAGGGCTTGGAGGTGCACGGTGCATGACCTGTGTAATTCCAACACTGGCAGTGAGAAGCAGTGTGTGAAAGTCTGACAAAATCACTGAGAAACTGAAAGTGAGACTGATCAATAGGTGAAGGTATAAAGATATTCATGGTATGGATACAAATAGATGATGATCGGAATAGAAAGTGGCATTTCTTGAGTAACTGTGAAATAACCCGAGTCTTTATAACCTAGTGCACAGCTACATATATATGTATATATATACATATATATGTGTGTGTGTGTGTGTGTGTGTGTGTGTGTGTGTATGTATGTATGTATATGCATATATATAATTTTAACACCAATATCTAAAGTGATACATCTGCAGAGAGAGAAAATTTGATGTTTTTTTGGAATGAGATTACCTCCAGGAACACACTGTAAAGTATCTAGCACTTTAGAGTTATGTGCCCTGCAGGATTTGGAAGTACAGCTGTTTGGGTGGCATGTAGTGATAACTAGTTACACATTTTAACTGCACATACTGTACAAATTCACAATATGTAGTTTAGCGTTTATTAGAAAATGTTAAATTCACAATATGCTTTATGGAGATGGTTAGGGCTGCAAACAACTATTATTTTCATTGTTTGTTAATCTGCTGATTAATTTATCAATGAATTTATTGTTTGTTTGTTTTGTAAGTAAATATGTTCAAAATATCCCACAGATGAAGGTGATCTATTTTGATAGCTAGTTGGGCTGCAACTATTGATTATTTTCATTACCGATTAATCTGTAGATCATTCTCTTGATTAATCGATTAGATGTTTGATCCATAAAATGTCAGAAAATGGTGAAAAATGTTGACCATTGTTTTCTAAAGCCCAAGATGACGTCCTCAAATGTCTTGTTTTGTCCACAACTCAAAGATATTCAGTTTACTGTCAAAGAGCAATAAACAAATCAGAAAATATTAACATTTGAGAAGCTGAGATCAAAGAATTTTGACATTTATTCTTGAAAGAATGACTTAAAATGATTAATCGATTATCAAAATAGTTGGCAATTAATTTAATACTTGACAGCTAATCAATTAATCGACTATTTTTTACAGTTCCACAACCAGCAGTCAAAAACCCAAAGAGATTCAGTTTCATGGGAGACAAAGACGAGCATCAAATCCTCACATTTGAGAAGCTGAAACCAGACAATGTTTGGCACTTTTTTCTTGAAAAATAAACATTAAATACATAATAATAATAATAATAACACATTTAAAAAGTGTTGACACCCTTATTAATTACAGATACTGACAGGGTCTGACAAGCGGTCTGGGTTGTTTGTGCTCTGTTAGTGGTTATTTCATTTGTCTGTTTGTAATATTAATCACATTATTGTATTACAGATCAGCGTGTAACAAAGCAGATGGTTATACAACACAGTGACATGTTTTTACCATCCACAGAGGTGCTATCTGGTAGAAGATCTTTTATAATTTCGTACATTTTTAATGGACAGGTTTTTCAACAGTACATTTACAATCCAGCGTCATGTTTGTCCACATAGTCCAGAAGAGTGTACATTCAAAAACATTCCAGTTTAGTCCGGTTTCTCTCAGTTTATTAACACAACTGTACAACAGTCATAGTTTTTGCTTCGTGCTATTTTTAGACTTTCACATTAAACTCCTTCCAGAGGGAGAGGGGAAGAGGGAGAGACGATTTAATCAGATGGAGGTGTAGTGTCTCCCAAAGCTGGTGAGTCTAATCTTCTCCGGCAGGATGATGTTTACTGAGTGCTCCGGCTCTTCCTGGCTCGCACCACCAGCCTCTCTCAGCAGGTGTTCCCTTTGCTGCCGAACAAGCTGGCTGTACTTGGCATTAGCCAGCCACGTCTCGCAGCGGCCAAAAAACACGATGCCGGTAGTGCCCAGGATAACCAAGCAGGTGAGCAGGGCCAGCATGCCGAAGCAGATGAGCTGACCGTGGGTGACAAGGACGCCAGGGGAGTGGACAGTCTCCTTCAGCGTGATCTTAAGCAGGTCCCTTTCAGGTGGTCTGAGGAGCTTATGGAAGGTGTGAGCAGGGAGGGAGTAGTGCTGCGGCGTCAGCGCGAACACTCTGTGGTCCACAGGCCTGGCACTGACCGGCTTGGACCTGGCCTTCGGCCTGTGCTGCAGGGAACATGTGGGGCCTGTGAACCATTTCTGGCAAACGCACCGGAAGGTTCCATCAGGTTGACCAACACACGTACCCTTGTTGGCGCAGGGCCTGCCGGCGCAGGGCGACAGGCTGGTGGTGTCGTTACAAGTGAAACCAGTGAAGCCGTGCGGACAGGCGCACGTGAAGGCCAGGCCGTGGTTTGTACAGTTGCCACCATTGAGGCAGGGGTTAGGCTGGCAGCTGTCAACGCTGATCTCACAGTAGTCTCCAGAAAATCCAGGGGGACATAAACAGGAAGAGTAACCTGCTGAGCCATCCACATCCGTGCACGTGCCTCCGTTCTGACAAGGAGAGCTGGAGGACAGAGCAACACAATGTGAATACACAGCAGGGGCAAATAAGGCTTGTTATCTACTGCACAGCTTTACTGCAGCACATTTAATCCTGTGGTTATGAAGCAGCCATCAATGAGGCAACCATCAAATAAGTCCAGTCCTATTTTACAGACAGTTTTCATAAGGTGGAAGTTAATGGGACGCTTTCTGGTCCTAATGTACCGCAATTTGTGGGATCCCCCAGAGGAAGGTCCTGGGGCCATTTATTGTTACATATTAATGAGTTAAAATCTACCTGCTTGCAGCCTCTTTTTCATGCCGACAGTGCTGCATTCATTAGGTTGAATATAGCTTTTGTCGCTGTCCAGTGAAAACCATGTATCATTAAGTGATTTTCAATTTTCCTGAAAAAATGAAGGAGTAAAGAACCAGTGTTGTAGAATTTATCTAGCAGTGAGCCTGCAGATTTCAAACACCTTGTCTGTCCCTTCTCCTAGAGCCAGTGTTTGGTTTGTCCATTCTGGATCACTGTAGAAACACTTGTGTCTAAAAGAAGCCCAAGACTTGCAAAATTGTCATGAGTCAGCACAGTAGCACTCAATGTGACTTATTTTAGACTTAGTTAACTTATTTTCAGTTTTTAAAACATATTTTCAGTTTTTAGTTTTAGTTTGGTTAGGTTTAGGAACAAAGCACACTTTATTGTTAAAATAGACCATTTCACACACATGCTGTCACAGCAATGAGAACTAGCCAGTCACAATACGGGACTGGTACAAATCTCACAAATCTTGGGTTCCCTTCTGGATCTGTGCAAACATGGCAGTGCAACAGGGCAACCTCCATGGAAGAGCTCCATCCTCTCTGAAGATATAAATGGCTCATTCTTATGTAACAAAAACACAACCATCCTTATTTTCCGGTCATTATGCATTTATTAAAACATACTTCTCAATATTACATTCCATTTGTGCCATATCCCGCCAGTAAATATCCCCATGAATCATACACACTGAACCTTTTAGTGTCTTTGATAGGTTGACAGAATTTCCCTACTTCTAAATCTAAATAAACCATTTAAGATACCACTGGAATACCTGAAAAATTAATTGTCATAAATTTGAAAACAGCTGTTTTTATGCTGTTTTATGACAGAGACAAAGTGGCAAGCTGCAGCATATTGCAACATGGCTCTCATAATAAATGCTCCTCTAATTTAGGCTATCCTCTTGGACGCTGAAATGAAACTAAAAATATCCAGAATTATTAGTTAAGGTAGGCCAGACAGTAATTGCACCAAAAACTACTGTTAATCATTTAGGTTTGTTTTTAGATATCAGCTCTCGGGGGTGGCCATGGCACTGAAAGCACTTATTTGTCAAGACTAAATGCTTTCCCAGGAAAGCAGCCCTGCTCAATGGTGCAACTTTAATTTAGTCTTTTTTAAAATTTTTGTTTGGGCACGAGTTCAATGGCACTTTCACTGCCGTCCCTCCCTTTGGCTCAGCAGTTCTCCACAACTCATCAACTCAAAACAAGGGTCAGACTACTTAAAATGATCAAAAATGAGCTCTGCTTTTGTTTGTTTTTTTTCTTTTCATAACTATGCATTGAAAGGCCTTTACACTGCTGCAGTCCTTGGAAACTGACCAGGATCCTTAAAACAACAGCAGCCCGGAGTCTTGATTTGTAAAGATCAACAGATCATTGATTTTGTGCCCTGACACAAGTCATTTATATTTTCAAATTGTTTTTTAAAAAGATCTATATGGTATCAAGTGTGATATAATAGCCAGTAAGCTCCACCGTGTCATCTCTGAAGTTGAATTTTCAAATGTTAGGTATCATGCAAAGGCCCTGGAGTCATTGAGAGGCCTGCACTTAATTTTAATAGACATACTGTCTCTCTTCTAGACAGTTGATGCAGCTGTCTTCTACTTTCAGATAAACAAGGGAACAGCCTCATAGTGTTGCTATGGTGGCTGAGGTCGGACAGGTGTTTGTCTTGTCTCTCTGAGCTGAGAAGACGTAACTGTAATCTGGTTTGGATAACACTTACCCTGAGCTTATGGGAACAAAGGCTGCTCAGCTGTGGTCAGACCTTTTGTATTCATGCTTCCCATGTTTGGATTTGCAGACCAATAGGCTAATTCCATGTGCTGTAGATGTGTTGGGTGTGACCTTATTTGGGTGTAGGTTCATCATGAACTTAACTGTGAATGTTTAAAGACTGTCCAGGAGGACCGAACCTCCAGAATTGAAGGGAACATCAGGATAGAACATGTACTGATTATTTCTTCCTTCACCTTGGCCAAGTATTTTTAAACCAGTTTCAGCATAAGACATACTGGACTCCTGTGTACTTCTTCCTTTTGATGCACATTTTACACCTGTTGTTTAAAAGAGTCAAACGCACACCAAACCATTAATGAAGTGCATCAAACTGCTCTGATGCTCCTACTATGAGCTTGTTTCAATTCTGTAGCATCAAATAAAGATGCAGCAACCAAAGCTGTTATTGTCTGCACCCTCAGTAATTGTCTGGAGAGCACTAAAAAGAATAAAAGGTTAGGCTTTTATTAATAATATTAATACTAAACAGGTAAATTATTAATAATAGAAATAATAAACAGGTATTCTTTGGTGTTGGCATTTCAAATTTGAAGTCCGCAGTGCGCCATTACAGCATTTAGCTCTTCACAACTAACTAGGTGAAAGTCCAAAATGCATTTTTGCTTCAATAATGACTTCATTCATCAATTAAATCAATTGCTTTTGCGGATTAATTTTCTCATGACCAGCCAATCAATCAACTAATCATTTCAGCCCTAGATTAATATACATATTAATATTATGATATTGATTTCAATCATTTTGCCGAGCCCTAATGAAAAAAAATGAAAAGCGTGTAGCTCGTTCTCTGCTGATTAAAAATCAGTACCACTAAGTATAAAATGAGTCTTCTCCTCTGCAGTGATGTTTCTGCACCAACATGTGCAGCAGATCTGATCAATGCAGCGATGCTTCACAAAGTGTACTGATGAAAACCCGGGATAAAACCAATCAATATCTCTAATAGTAGCTTGTGTAATTACACAAGATCCTAACGTTCTGTCTCTGTAAGTCAAAAGAATAATAGCTCTGCCATACTTTTCAGACATCTCTGGTGTCTCGTAGAGGAGCTGATTAATGAAACCTCATGGACGCCTTTTAATGGAGATAAATTCCCCTGATGTACACATGAAGCTACACTCGTCTCGTTGTGAAAATTATAATAAGATTCAAGTATTTTTTTAATTTTTTTTTGTGAGAGGACAAGGAGAACTGTCACTTCACTGACACTGAGCTGTAGGCTATTGAATTTCAGGTGTGTTCACATCAAGAACAAGGCAGCCTGATGGAGAACAAACATGGGGATGTTCAGAGTCTGGGGGCAGCAGCTAGCCGTGTCCCCTGAGATGTTTTCATATGTCTGACGGGCAGGGAGAGGACTCCTCCATGGATCAGCCCTGTCAGTAATCCAGCAGTGGAAAGGCAGACGATGAGACCATTTCTACAATGAAGCTTAGAAGAACGATTCGCTGTTTTTGTTGTGGACAATTAGTCAATATTGAATTTTACCTAAAAGCAGCAATTCAAGATTCAGGTTTTTAGAATAATTACTTTAGAATAATTTGGGGTGAGAATCGTTTGGCACTAAATTCTGGATTTATATACATTTATTATTTCTCACTGTGTATTTGTAATGATCCATAATTTGTTTGGTTTGAAAGAACTTGTATACAGTGTGACTGTTGTCCAGGTCTCTTTCCCCTTCAGCTTCATAGAAGCTAAAATGCTTTCATATACTAGCTTTTAAGCCAGGTTGTCTGCAGGGTCTTAAGAAGTCTAAAATCCAATCATCTGAATTTTAGATCTCAGAATGTCTTAAATATGTATTTGACAGGTCTTAAAAATCGATTGGATTGATGAAATTAACGTTACTTTTATAAAGTTGCACTTTTCAGTTCCAGTCGATGTTACAACATTAAATAAGTGACCACTAATGTGCAGCCTGGTCAGAATTTATTGGAGCACACTCGGGGAGTGGACTTTACACAAAGTAGCTAAACATTAGTCACATAAAAGCAATTAAGGCAGGTGAGCTATTTCAAAATATCACTAAAACCTTCACACTTTTTTGCCAGTCTGGACATAAAATGGCTCTTAAATTGCATTTACAATGGTCTTAAAAAGTAAAATTTAACTTGTTGAAACTTGCAAAAAAAAGAAAGACAGCCGCCTCCGCTGCTCGCACTCAGCGATTGGCAACAAAAATCATGAAATAGCCTATTTTAAAACATAAACACGATGCACATGTTTACATCCATCATGTTTCACCATCCAATTGGTTACAGGCGATCATGATAAAGAGAACTGGGGTTTTAAGTTTCTGATTATTGACTTTTCTGCATTGTTTTATAATCTTTCAAGAGAGAATTGAGATGCATCAAAGAATCTATTCTCTCTCAAAACAATGCTGATATATTCAGGTGTTCCTCACTAACTCATGAAGTCAAATCTTAACCAACTCCTGGAAATGTTTATCACTTTTAAAGCCATTGAATGACGGTGAATGTGGCTCACTTGGTGAACTTACAGTTTCATGATTATATATTTTATAATAAGAACCTCAAAGTTTCAATTTACCACAGAAGGAACATGCCACACAATGTACCTGGTTAATGATAAACATTGTGTAAACATATAATTTCTGTTTATTTATGATGCTTTGTTAAAACATACCCAGACTTATAGAAGTCCAGGGTAACGTACACAGGGATTAAGTGGCAGAATATGGCAGAAATTAAATATAATATTCACTGGTATGTTTTCATCAGTGTATAATTACCTGAAACTAAGAATCATTGTGTTTCTGTTCCCCTAGAATGAGCTGTTAATATCTACAGTATTTCAGAATGGACAAACCAAACACTGGTTCTAGATATGGCCTTTTGCAGCCACCGTAGTTTCTCATACTACATGCTTGGTAGAAAAGAGTGAGACAAGGTGTTTGCAACCTGCAAGCTCACCGCTAGATGCTACTAAATCCTACACACTGATCCTTTTGCACAAATAAACAGTGCAATTTACACTTTGCTACCATTATTTGTATTCTGCAGTGCCTTCCTGTAGTAATTGGTTCAGCGCATGTGATATCTTTATCAGCACATTTATCACCACCTGAAGGCAAAGTCCCGGTAATTAGGTACTGCTAATATGGTATTTCCCAATGTTTCGGAAAACGAGGACAGCCTCAATGTATCATTAAACTGTGGCCTGGGGAGCAGTGGATTGTGGGATACTGACAGATTTAAAGTACACATCAGTTGTGTCCTGCGAATACTGGCAAAAGGAGGCTGAATTTCTGCTCACACACTGTACAGAGAAGCGTCTGATATATGACAGCCTTGTGCAGAGATTATGATGTACTCCATTGTGAAATGATGACTTCAAAGAATACAGCCCTTGAATTGGGACTCAGCTTGTGATGCTGCCCAGGTACACACTTCGAGCTACTGCACAAAGGTGTCTGCTTGTCAACAAGGGAGGAGCACAATAAACATGGCTGCTGATGTATTTATGACAGGAGGAAGCTGGGGAATTCATTCTCTGAAAATCCTTCTCTCTACATCAGAGGATTCATGTGTTCGACACAAAAGCAAAATTTATGCCCGCAGGAAAATCATGTTTGTTTTGGCTATGTTAGAAGAATCACACCCTGCTTTCATTGTTTGCAATGTTTTGCAATTGCTCACTCAAAGAAAAGGCTGAAACATGCAGAAAATTTCACATTCTACTCTAAATGAATGCACCAACATGATGCTGCGGCTGGAGGCCTGCTGTTCACATTATGCTTAATTTTATATAGATCAACTTATTTTCAAATCTTGTCAGTATCCCCACTGTTGTCTATAATAGACCATTTTATAATAACAATATATTAAATGACACTGTGAAAACAATGTGGAAGCATCGCTCCTAGAGGTGAAGAGAATTATCATCAGAATCTGCAGCTTCACTTGTTTTATTTACAGCAAATTTACAGCTGGAACCTTACTGTTTTGATTCACTCTTACTGCTCGATTTTTAGCTGTAACAGGAGCTGTTTTCAGTGAAAAAGCTGTAAAAACCCACTGTACATTACCTGCTTAGCAGCAAACAGTGGACAGACACGGTTAGCAATTAGCTGGTCAACATAGCGGATCATTTAGCAGCTTAAGAACCAGATAATTCCCTCAGGAGTTGGTGGAAGCCAAAAAGGGAGCTAAAAGAGAATGAGTATTGGATTTGCATTCGCCACGTGGCCAGAAACATGACTTCAAATTGCTAACAAGTTTTGGCACATCAACAAAAAGTCGATAATATATCAGTGACTACATTTATATGCACAAAATATTCAGTTTTTTGCTCTTATTCTGAAAAAGACAATATTCCTTCAAATTAAATATTAAACTAATATTCCTACTTACATGAAGATGTGCATACTCCAACCAACTTAATGACAAATGTCCAACAGCTCGTATTATATTATATAGTATTTATATCAAATCTAAAAAGCTGTTGATATCCAAGTCTCTAATAATGTGTAAAAATAGGTGTGTGTTTTCTTTGTGCATGCATCTCAAACCCAGCCTTGCAAACTGTGTAGTTGATTTGGTTACTACGCACAGTGTATAGAAGCTGTGTCTAAAACTGTGATTAAAAACCCCAGTTGAGACGCATATTCTAAATACACTGTATACATCCTGAATCCTGAATAATCTAATAACATCTAGGAATATCCAAACAGAATATTCTGCTTGAGGTTTTCTCTATGCCCTAAGTCGCTGTACCTTCAGTTCCAAGTCACATCAGGTGCTTGGACCCGATGCAGATGTAGTCTTTTGTGGCAATTGTTCACACCATGTCAACACCATGTTCCTGTTGGCTTTTATGCAATGTCACAGAGCTACACACCAGAAAAGCCAGTCCTCAGAGAAAAGCTGAATTTCTGATTAGAAATAACAAGCTAGACCCCTGTTCAAAAGGAGTTTTCCTTCACCAACTTGAAAACTTGCCAGTTCCCATATTTCAGCATGCTCATGTTTGTGGAGGGATTGTATCAAAGCAAACGTTTCTGCTTGTCTTACAAATGTGCAAACAGCCTCTCGCCTAATGCAAGCCAAAGCAACCAAACTGGCTACATTTTATGCAGTAAGGGAACAAAGACGATGCAATATTTTCTGTGCTAAATGGCCACCATTAGAAGCCACAGTGTCAGGTGGTTTCAGTTGGCTGCCTCTGCATCACGCAGAGAGCTGACAGAGGCTGCACCGTGTATTGATTATTGCTCCTAATGATAAACAAATGGAGATGAGGCTGTAAACCATTGAGAGTATTCTTTTACTTAAAATAGAAGCTGAAATAAAAGGTGCTGGTACCCATTTGTGAGACAGAGTCCTCTTCTCAGGTGGCAGCTTTCACCCTCATAGCCGTGGGGACAGATGCAGAGGTATCCCCCCTCTCCTGTCTCTATGCAGGTGGCATTACCAGCACAGGGCCTGGATGAGCACAGCCGAGTATCTGTTGTTAAAAAAAAAAAACATGCTGTTTTTAGATCTTGTGTGCTCTCTCTCTGCCTGTTTTTCCCTCGCGCCTTTGCTTCCACTCTCACTCACTTTCACGCCACAGCATCTTGTCACTGCGAACAAAACTGAGAACATAACCAACTATGTTACACAGTCGAGCGGCTCATATGTTCCAACAGAACAAGAGATGTACTGTGTGTGCTGATAAGGAGGTCAAACTGAGCCAGAAGCCAAAAAAATGTTTTCCTTTTTTAATCTTCTCTCTTTGTTTGCTGTTTTGCTCGAGGGGCTGCAAGTCATTTTCATGCAATAATGCTCATTGTAGATATTATTGGAATTATTACTTAAGTGCTTCATTTAAATGGGAGTGTTTAACATGGAAATGTCACTTTTAGACCACTTGAAAGGGATAGTTTGGATTATTTGAAATGAGGTTGTATGAGGTACTTATCTATAGTCAGTGTATTGCCTACAGTAGATGGCAATAGGTGATTTGAGGGGGGATGACGGGGAAAGCCATCCTGGTTGTCAACCTGCCATCCCCCTCTCCATCCCCTCCCAGCAGAGAGAGTGCAGGTCTTTGTTTAGCTGAATCTGTCTCGTCTGCTTGACTCATTGATTCTTTATTTAACAGAGGTCTGTGTGAGTTAGTATGGCTCTGATCATGGAAATATCTTTGAAATATTAATAGTCTGGCAGTGATGTGTGTATTGGGAGGGTTTAAAAAAATATAGAACCAAAAGAGAGAACAAAACTGGGTTAATCCCCCATCTTAAAAATGAACAAATTGCCTGCTGGTAGGTGGTGGTCAACATGTTCCCAGTTTGGAGCCAGCACGGAAGCTAGCAATGACCTGCTGTGGACAGGATTAGCAGCAAAACATATTTTAGCCACTTAAAATGGGTCCACTACAAAAAAATCCATATCAGTTTAAGTGTATGCTATATGTTGAACATTTCCGCCACTTAACCTTGTTGTCAGCCGTTTCCAATGCAAAGCTGCTGTTGTACAAACCAAATAAAACACAACCAAACTCCTTTGGCAAAAAGAGTAATTTTACCTTACAAAACTATCCTTGCAAAACACTCAAGTCATACAATAGCACAAATAAACTAACTGATTGAGTTTGGTTGGCTAAGAAAAAGTGATATTTTGCTTACATAACGGTGGTTTACTGTCAGAAACGGCTGTCTGACAGCCAGGTAAAATAGTGAAAATATTCTAAATAGCATACTCTTCAGACTGATATTACTTTTCTGCTGACCCTGTCCACAGCACTACACTCCATAGCTTCCTACACTGGTACTCCTTCTACTTCCCCAAAGTGGGACCATGTTTATTGCCATCTACTGTAGGTAATACACTGACTATGGATAAATACCGCATGCAACCACCTTCAAATAACTATTTTTTTTAACATTTAAATTATCACAGATTGATCATATCATGTTGTTTTGCTCAAAAGCAAAAAACAGCCGTTTATAATGAGCATTTCTGTTATTTTGTGGTTTCAGCTTTCATCACTGACCCAGTTTTTTTCATAATGATTCTTTTGGTCTTGGATCTTCTCTACTCACCGTCTAAAAATACAGCTAACTATATTCTCCAGCTTCACTCAGTGGCAACCTGTGTGTTCCCGAGGCTCTGTGACTCACCCTAACCTCTGTTATGTCAGGAGGTGTTGGGAGGCAGATGGAGATATACGGAGCGTCTGGGGGGAGCTTAATGAGACTCACCTTGGTCACACAGGCTGCCCACCCAACCCTCTTCGCAGACACACTGCCATGCCTTCTCACATGAGCCGTGCAGACAGCCAGGGAAGGGCACGCACCGGTCGCAGTTTTCTCCTTGCCACCCTGGTTTGCACCTGAAAGAGGGAGGAAAAAGGGAACAATCCTGAACTATTAATATACCACCCACAGTGCTTTGCAGCCTTGCACTTGTCCCCATAATGTCTGCATGCTTTTCAAAGTAAAAGTAGTGCTTGATTTCGCAATAACTGGTTAAATTACCTAAATGGAATACAGTCATTTTGGCTCAAGAGTAGATACAGTAGCATTTGCCAGGGGAAAAAAAGCATCAAACTGGGCAGCCTTAGAATAACAATGCTCTTTACTGTTCAAACAAAGGGATGATTTGGCAGCTGATTTAACACAATGCAAGCGCCAAACAAATCTAAAAAACAACAACACAAGGATCCAGTTGGCTGGACTGCGATTGCATTTCTCTAAAGGGAGGAACAATTACAGCTCCAGCGATTTATGGAAATAAGGTTGCAGAAAGCCTACAGGCTACAGAGGCTATCATCTCAATCTGAGGTCGTCTCAGTACCTGCACTTCCCTGGCTTCTCACAAAACCCATTTTCTGTGTTGCACCCGGCGCTGCATTCCCAACCTTTGAGAGACAGAAAGAAGGGGACAGCAGCGTGTTTGCATCCAAAATATTTTTAAAAACACATAAAACATTCAGAGCAATAAAATATTCATCCGTTATACTTTTCTTTCTACGCAGAGTCGCTTCAGAAAGAGTTTTTTTTTTCTTTTTCCTGTCATGAATGGTCTCAAATCTCTTTGTCCCTGTCAGATAATGTCCCAGTGGGTTGATCTAAAATCTCAGATTACCTTTGGCGATGCCTGTCACGACCAGAATTAAGACCACCGCTGTGAGATGCATCGTAATTTCGAGCGAGACCCCCTCTCTTTGTCCTGCAAAAATATAAAGCAGGTTAAGTCGCTCTGTCTGTGTGAAGAAGCCATATTTTTCTGTCTAACACACATCAAAAGTTCATTTAAGGAAAAGAAAATAAACCTTAAATAGAGAAATCAGAGGTATGTCTTAATATAAGGAGCTCTCATTATTAAATCATAGGAGTTTAAAATGAAATTACTACAAGGGCGTCACACTGAATCACTCCCACTGCAAATGTAAATATTATTGTAATAATCTTGTAATTGACGCACCTGAACCATATGCGTCTGCTCCCATAGATATCCATTACGCACAAGCCGAAAAAGAGAGGGAAAAGGAGCGATTTCATTTCAAAATCCACAATTTCCATGGCAAAAATCTCTTTAACTTAAATTATCTTGTGGCATCCGAAAAATTACCTTACCTATGTCGTCCCGGCGCTCTGATTCCAAGTCTCTTCGCTCATATTTGATTGAAGTAATTTGACTTTTTCCTTTTTAAAAAATCCGAGCGTCGTTGCCGTTGAAAGTGACACTACAGGTGTAGCGGTGGTCCGGCTGCCGGAGGAGGACCTGGACGTTTTGACGGGACTGCTGCATCGTGCAGCGTCCCAGTGCAACACGCTCCTCCCACCTAAAGAGGAGAGGAGAGTGTGCTCACCAGTATGAACCCCCACCCCCCACCCCTCCACCCTCCGGGTGGGAGAGAGGAGCTACAGTTGGAGAGTTATGGAGCACATTAGGTGGCTGTATTTTATAATCACATTAATTAATTAATGCATCAGCAAAAGTTCTTTTAGGCAAGTGAGAAAGTGCCTGTAGGTCATTAACACTTCCAAAACTGCTTATTTCTGCGTATTTGCATGTTTTTGCTCATAGTTCTTAATTAAAACACAATCCAATTTGAGTCTGCCATGAGTGCAGGAAATATTTAGATCCTTTACTTAAGTAAAACCAGCAATATTACAATGTGAGCATACTCCATTGCAAGTAAGATCCCTGAATTCAATACTTAAAGGTATAATATGCAATATTTTCTTTAAAAGTAGACTATAAACATAATACCTCTAAATCATCACTTATGACCCACTAGAAGTGTGTAGTGGTGTCTGTATCTGCACATACTTTGCTCTCTGCCTCTCTATATTTGCATCTGTGTTATTTTCTCATGTTTTGTTTGTGTGCCTCAATCTTTAGGCAGTATTCTCGCGATACCTGACCATACTGGAGATCTCACAGCCTACCGATCATTTGGGGATTTCTAAATGCAAAATAGCTGCTTGAACGGAGACATGAGAATGGCCAATAACAAACCAAGACCCCATATGTTTTTTCAATGATACGCTTTACTGGACACAACGCTCTCCCCCTGTTCTCCTCAGTGATAGGTACATGACCTCTGCATGTCACCACACCAATATGAAGGACTGCCCTAAAGACCTAGGTTGTTATTTGTCCTCAGTCTCTACTTAGTGAAATGTTACAGACTTGTGAGACACATGTACACTCAGGCAGAGCAGACTGAGGGCGGATCGAGCTGCATTCACATAAAATCTGAGATTTCAGTTTACTGTCATAGAGGGCTAAAGAAACCAGGATATGATCACATCTGAGACGCTGAACCCAGTGAATTTGGAAAACAGTAACTCAAAATGACTAACCAGTTATCAAAATAGTTGGCAGTAAATTAAATAGTTGGCAGCTTATGGATTAATCGTTGCAGCTTGAAAGTCCTGCATTCAAAATCTTACTTAAGTACACAAGTATTGTCAGCTAAATGTACTTAAAGTACTGAAAGTGAAAGTATTCATATTGCATCATAATCTCCCCTTTCAGTGTTACATTATTATACATTATACTGTAGCACTGCAAAGCTTAAAATCACTGTAGTAGCTGATTTTACTGACGAAATCTATGACGATTCACCTCATCTAATAAGATTATGTTTTTTTTATCTGGTGGAGTAAAACCTTTGTCTGTAAAATGTAGTGGAGTAGAAATAAAAAGTAGCAGAAAATGGGAGCACAAGTACCTCAAAACAAGAGATGCAGAGGTATACCAGTATCAGTGTATACCAAAACCAAAGACTCTTTATTTACTCATAAATGACAAAGAAGAGCAGCGACTCTTTACATTTAAAAAACACATTAACCAGCAAATATTTGTCATTTGTGTTTGAAAAGTGGCAGAAATTTGGCAACTAATTTTCTTTCAGTTGATTAATAGACAAATTACTGCAGCTCTACGGATAAGTGTTATCAAAAAATACTTCAAGTTTTAAAATTTATATCAAATTTTATGTCTGTCAGGATATAATTCAACTGTATTTTGCAAAATTATAATCAAGCATTTGTTCAACCAAAAAATCTTAACTGTTTTCCTTCCTTTCAGGGTCATTATAAGTTATAATAGTAATTCTAGTGTAATGCTGCATACCGTGGTCAAGTGAAACTGTGATATCTTCAGAGACTGTTTCTGCACTGTGAAAATCTTGTACCATTGTAACCCTACTTAAATTTAACATAAAAGTATAATTAGTTACATCTCACTGATCTCTGCTATCCTTTACCTTATCATATTCACACAAATACGTTGCGTAAAATGAAAAAGCTCATGATAGAGTTCAGATTCACTCTTCCTCCTGTGTTGAAATGATATTGAATGACTTGCCTTCCACAGCGCCTACCTGTCATACATAATAATGCCCTTTTCTATTCTTAGTTCACTTATTGCTGTCCACAATCTCCCCTCATCCTTCCCAAGGGCAGGAATGGTATTTTCCTTCCCACAAAGTATATGGCTTATAGTCTTAGTGCCTAATTATGAGTTCCACTTCGCTCAGACATTATTAGATCAGCAATAAAGATTTGGAAAATGGTGGTCAAGCAACCATCGGGGGAAATCTAGGCTAATTACTCTCTATACGTGTATAAGTAGAAAATGTAATCTGTGTCTTGTGTAGGTGTTAGTGATACAAAACCAGGGTCAGTATATTTCATTATTGGGTGTATTATCAATGACAGCACAGATAAATCCACATAATTCCAGATGTTATCAGTTTTCCTGCTTTCCTCAAGATCTTTTTTTCTTACAGAATATGCCATGTTGAGCACACATTTCTGAATAAAAGAGGTGTGTGAATCCAGAGTCTAGACAGCAAGAGCACAAAGGATCCATATATGAATGCAAATAGGCAGCAAATCAATTTTTTCTACATTTAAATGAGGGTAAAGAAAAAACGGAGAATCTCCTTTTTATTCTCACACATAATCAATCTGCATTTGCCAGAGAAACGCCGAAAACAAGGACACAAACAGCAGCCACACGGGCAGATGTGAGCACAGGAGAAATGGATAAGTCTCCTCAGATGTGATATAATCTTTTGAGAGGTCCCTGCTCTCATATCCCACGGTTCAATTTGGCTCGTGTGTTTATTTTCAAACCTCCAGAGACGCAGCTCATAGCTGGGGCGTAACATTACAGCGGCGATGTAATTCTCCGCCACAGCTACCGACCAGATCCACATCACTCAGTCCTTTTTAATGAAATGTCTGAGGTTTGTATGTGCTTTATTAAAGTGAAGGAGTCATCCATTGATTTTTTTTTTTTTCCCCCAGCACTGAACTAATCTGGTATCTGATCTTTTATCTGCTCTGGTCCCAGGTGCTCCAGGTATAAATTGAACATTATGGATCTGAGGATATGAATGTGTGACCGTGTGTGTGTGTGTGTTGTTGCTTTGTGTCATTTGTGACAGTCTAATGGTTTGAGGTTGAATTTAGTTCCCGCACACAGAGAACCTGTACTGTATACCTGTGTGTATATGTACTGTATATTTTGGTCTTAATATGTCCATTACAGCTGAGATGATTAGTTAATTCATTAGTCGATTGCAGGGGATGAAAATAGCACCTTCTACCTTCCAAATACAAGGCAAAAGTTGGCTGCGGCAGGTAAAAATGCCACCTGCAACAATTAATCAATCATGAATCGATTATTAAATTAAATGCCAGCTATTTTGAAAACAACTAATAGATTAATCAAGATCGAGATTAATCAACAAGTAAAGTTGCCATTTTTTGCAGCCTTGTTTTTTTCGATTAATAAATATTGTTCAGAAAAATGAAGTGTCAGGGATTAAGGTTGCATAATATATTCCACATTTCTAGTAGGAAATTTGAGGGGTGATCTCGGGGGATGTGATCCTCCTCATGATCCTCCCTCTTGTTAACCTGCCACCCCCGTTATAACAGTAACAGAGAGAGTGCAGTGGCAGGCAGGTTGTTTAATTGGAGATTTGTGTGGTCTGCCTGGCACATTGATCCTTTATCTGACTGAGGTTTGTTCAGATTAGAATCTATGGCCGTGACCATGGCTCTGAAATATCACTAGTCTGTCAGTAACTGTGCTGTGTATTGATAAATCCATGGTGCTGTCCATGGTGCTGAAGTAGCAGTAGTAGTACATGAAATTCCACCTTGTTCTCTCAGTCCCATCATTCTGTTTACAGGACCAAAAGAGTTGTTCTTGGTTCACTATGGGCCATATCCATCTTTAAAAATTAATAAATCACCTACTGCATATTTCCACTGTCACCTACCACTGACTCCATGTTTGTCACATCTGACATTTGGGCAGAAAACTGAAAAAACAGAACAGAAAACAGAAAAAAGAGTGCCTAGTAGAAATGTTCATTGAGCTTCTAAATCTCAATTTAGACCCCAGTCAATTGACTTAAAATTGTTAAGTAATTTTTGAATCAACAAGAGTAAGAGTCTACAACCAAGCTATAGGCTCTGTGAGGCTGTACGCTACAAGCTAACAACATGCCCACAGTGCTGAAGTCTAGCATGTGCAATGTTTACCAACTCCAGATTAACATTAAACACAAAGAATACCTGAGACTGATGGAAAACATATTGACCTGATAATCCATCGGAGGGAGATAGTGCTGTTATGACCAGTTTGGCAGAAACCTGAACACAGCATAAAGAGTGACTCCCCTCTTTCCCCATGCCCAAAGATGACCTCTGCCACAGCAGATGCAGTCCAATGAAGAATGATTTATTTGTCATTCATGGTGGTAGAAAACAGATGTCAGGGTCAGCATGGCCCCAAATAATAAACAAAACAATCTGGGGACTTATCAGTTAAATTACCTACCCACAAAAGAAAACTAATGAAAAACAGGTATCTTACCTGAAAAAAAAAGATTATTTTAAAAAAAGGGCGTCCCACCCCTACAGCTACCTGGACTGCATTATTTTTAGATGGTATTAACATGTTAAAAGAATTGTGACACATTAACCTTAACACCAGTTGTCACTAAATAGTACAATGCAGTCTGATCGATTCAGCTAGTGTGGCATGGTCGGTATGGTTGGTGGCCAGGCAATAGAGAAGTGACGCTGACACCTGCAGGTGGCATTTTTAAAATAGGCGGTCTATAAACATATCCCTCAGTTGAAGGGAATGATCTTGGTGCATTATATCAGTGACTGGCTGAGGAAGATGCAGCCTTTTATAACTATGACCTTTTCCAGAATGATAATGATCAATATTCACGCAGAAGAAATATCAGTTTCCATCACATTTTTTGTGCTTTCCCAAATAACGGATTCAGATTCAGGTGCATCCCCAATAGAATAGAATAGAATAGAATAGAATAGAATCTG
>JAJHUR010078396.1:0-11978 GCA_027495735.1 Lutjanus campechanus | reverse complement strand
TTTAAATGCAGCACACAAACTGAAAGGCAGACTCTACACTGGGTTAAACCAAAATAGCATCCACAACTGTTGGGTCTACATACTGTATGTATGAGGTCCTTCTGTTTTAGTTGATTAAGTGCCTGAAGCTATCATACAGCAGCAGGAATGATAGGTGTGTTTCAGTTCCACTCTTTAATTTATGGGGTGTGCTGAGTGTAATTAGGCAAGAATCAAACAGCGTGCATATCTTAATTAATTAAATAAATCATCCAACAAGGCAACAGGCTCAAACTTAGCAAATTACCCACAGAACTTGGTGTACTTTTCTGCACCCCACACTGGTAAGATATTCAGCATATTCTGAAGAGGTTCTCCTCAGGATATGTGCTGAACTCCATCAGATTATTAGAGGGAAATGATTTCAGGAAGCATCATAAATGGTGTGTATCAGATTTTAGAAAACCAAAGCTTCCATTAATTATCGTATCATTATCTAACAAAACTTTTCTTGATTCTTTTCCCTAAAGGGATCGTTTGGATTATTTGTAGAGGGGTTGTATGAAGCACTAATCCAGTCAGTGCATTAGCTACAGTAGATGCTGGTGGACATGTCCCCAGTTTGAAGAAGCAGAGAGGAGTACCCAGGGGTGGAAATAACAAAATGTGTTATTGTGTGACTTTGGGGTTTTTTTAATTACAGTTTGGTTCCCCCCTAGTCTTATACTAATACAAACAATCTAACAGATCTGCAACTCCCCTGTTTGCTGAGGTAAAATTAATGATTTTGCCTGTGGAGTCTGGTCCGTTTGAGAGAGAGAGGTATTTGGCTTATATAACATGTGTTTTCCATCAGAAAAGGCTGTCTGACAGCAAAGTTAAGCAGTGAAAATATTCTAAATATAGCGTACACTTAAAGCTACTGCAGACATTTGATATCGTATTGATTTTGGACCAAAAGTGGTAGCGTTTCCACCATCATAACCACAATATGTACCATCAAAAATAAAATTATCTGGATGAAAAGCAGTGAAAATATTCCAAATTCTATCTGCAGGTGTGCCGACCAGCATCTACTATAACAAATACACTGATTATAAATAAGTATCTTATAGAACCACATAGGACTGGGCAATATATTGATATTACTGTAAACTGTATCGCAATATGTTGTCGTTTCCTGGTTTTAAAGGCTGCATTACAGTAAAATTATGTATTTTCTGAACTCACAAGACTGTTCTAGCTGTTCTGTTGGGTTAATATATTGCAAAAAAAAAAAAGTACTGACAGCCATCCCTACAATATTGTCACAATATCGATATTGAGGTATCTGGTCAAAAATAGTGATATTTTATTTTGTCTATACAACATACGCATTTTATCACTTTAGCTGCTTCTACCCCTTGGAGTACACAACACGTTTTCAGTCACAACTTCCATGATCAATATTTACCGATATTGACCAATATGAAGCTTCACTATTGTGATAGGTTTTTCAGCTATATCACCCAGGCCTGGAACCACACATTAAATAATCCACACCATCCTTTTAAGATTTGAACACACCATGCATCTATTCTCTGTGTTTTCAACCACATCAAGTAACATTAATAAAGTCTTTTCTCCACGTTATTACTTCCCTGTTTGGATTCAGTATTTTCACAGAGGGATGTAGGATTTATGGCACTATTTTGTGTGGAAATCAGATTTGTAGGACACGCAGTCACTGGCTCACCTTGACGGGATGTCTTGAAGCTGAAGGACTGGAAGCCCCCAGTGAGGGCGGACGAGTCGATGACATCAACGCCGTACTCGCTCTGGCTCCTTCGGTAAAGAGTGACAGCGATGATCAGAAGCACCACCGTCACCACCCCCGCAGCAAGTCCTGAATACAAGGCCACATCGCTGCTGTTCTCCACACCTTGGAAAGTAAGAGTGAATAAGAGAGAGAAGCATATTTTTGAGCGTTTTTTTCCCCCCGCTTTTTGCTTTCTAAGTGTACTGCGCTTAATTAGGAGGCTAGGAGACATTTTCTCCCAGAATATTCTGAAAAAAAGTGTTGCTGAGGAACATCAGCTGAGTTAAAGTTATGAAAGTCTTTTATTGGAGACGAGTCTACCTTGGTTACAAACTACTTTAGCGCCTTTTTTGTTTTCCGTTCCTTGTCTGCCCTGCCTCCTGATGCACAGCTTCATTGTTCCATCCTGGAGTGTTAAAGCTACTAATGAGGAACCTCGGAAGGAAGGCGATTATAATCAACCCAGCACCTGACTGTCATTTCAAACACTGCTTGGCTCTGGTGTTGGAGGCACTCCGCGTTCCACTGGGATAATGTGACAAAACCAATTCATTAAATTAGCTCATCGGCAATGATTATGCTCTATCTGGTCCCACCAGTACTGCAGCGTCCAACTCCACAAAGGGAAAGAATGAGTGAGAAATAAAGGGGCTGCTGGCTTATTCTTAAAAGATAATGAGATCTGCACTGAAACAGGACATGCTGAGAAATCCTCTAAGTAGCCTGAAGCTTAAATGAGGAGAAATTGACAAAATATGCAAAGCGGCATTAAAAGCTACAGTAGCAGGTTAATTGAGGGCTTGGGAAGTTTTGGCAGCCTGGCTTCATTCTTTTTCCCATTTCTGACAAACAAATAGACACAACTATGTTAAAGGACAAGTAAGGAGAATAATGTGCTTGTGGCTTGGGAGGTGTCAAATTATTATTTTTTTCACTGTGCAAAGTACACAGCAGTAATAAATACATAAATGGCCAGTTACTCAAGGGAGCAGTAAGGCATAAAGCAGTGGATATACAGTAGTAAACCACTGGCTGTTTGGCTTGAACTGCTGCACCTGATGTATTCAGAGAAGTAAAACTGAGATAATAATGGTGGTTGTGAACAGTTGGTAGAACTGATCACCATCCACAACTGTTTAACACAATTCCTAACACAGTTTATCAACACTTGACATGATCCACCATTTAGTGTTGTTATTGTACAAGAATGAAAATGGATGTCAAGGGTTTAGAAAACAATCATGAACCATCACAATCTTGAAATAGACCTTTATGTGAAAATCTACAGATACAGTTGTTTTAATTAAGATCAAATGACAGGGATCATAGAAAGGAAAAAAACATTTGTGTTGTTATGTTATTATTAAGAAAGCAACAGGTAATATATATTTTTTCCTCTTCTTCCTCCTCCTCTTCCTGAAAAGTACACACTGAAATGGGTGAACATAACAAAGCTAAGCTAAGCTAAACTATTTTACTTGTCTCACTCTGGAAATGTTTTAATCTTGGGTCTATCATGTAAAGCACTTTGTAACTTTGTTTTGAAAAGTGCTAAATAAAGTTTATTATTATTATTATAAACTAAACTAAACTAAGCCAAAGGAAAGAAGAAAGAAGCTAAGCTAAGATAAGCTAAAATAAGCTAAGATTAGCTAAACCAGGTTAAAGTTTAAGCATTTGCTGTGGTTAGAGAACGATCGCCAGTCAGAAATCTATGTCTGTCTCTACAAAAAAATCACATCCAGTCTGGAAAATGAATCATGCTTTTAACAGAAATCTGTTTCTTTTCCCGTCCACTAAAACAAACACTAGCAATAAACTGAAAAATGACATGTACTTTCAACTTATTATTTATACATTTTGTATGCTACCTGTCTCCCAGAACATCTGTATCTGAATTTTTAAGTTTGAGGTACTTCACAGTGAGTCATGCAGAGTGTGGTAGTTCTCCCCTGTCAGAGAGATTTATCCAGTTTTATACCATGGCTACTTTCCAGCCATCATAATGTAACTATGTTTTTTTTTTTTCTATTTTAGGGCAATATGCTATTTTAGGGTAAAAAATAATGACTTTCTAGATTGAATCAGCTCAGTTAGATATTTCTGTCACTTACTGCCAGTTCACCATGCTGACTCAGCTGAAAGGCTGCAGCTGATTGTCCCCAGTAAAAACAACATGTTGACACTATTCTGGCCCAGCAAACATGGACTTAGTTTTACTTTATATCTCCAACAAAGAGTTGAACTGTAGCCTCACAACAACTGAAATACGCAGCCCAAGTGCAAGTAATTTATAACAGTGAGGATGTCAAAAGTCAAATTGCAATTAGTTTGATATTGCATTAATGTTATGATTTGAGACATTAGAGGAAATTGTGTGGTTTTTTTTTTACTTCATTGTTGTTATTTTCATTGAAAAACATATTAAAATGATCATGGTGTGTTTTTCAGGGGAATTTGCAGTATAACAATATTTAATTCAAAATGGTATTCCATTGCACCTCGAGCTATTTGAAAACTGCAGCAGGCAACACTGCGGTTATGATAAAATTTCAATTAACTGTTCAGCTCTATAGTTCGAATGAATGTTTCGTTTAGCTTATGAGTTGGCTGAAGCTTGATTAAATATTAAATTATAAGGATTACTTTTGATTGTTTCCACAAACACTGGCCTTGGCTTACGATGCTGAGAATGGCATTTTGTTAAAATAAAAAATAATCCTTGCTTACTTTATTTATCTATCTAATTAGTTTCCCAAATTCTGCTGAGTAAACACAACTGTTTAGTTAGATCGCACTAACTTGTTTTATTTTACTTGATAACACATAAACAACAAATTAATTTCAGTTCCCATTTTTAAGTTGGAACAACTTCACAAAGTAAGTGCAACTAACCTTTCAATCAAGAGAACAGAAAGTAAACATAACTCAGGACTAACAGTCAAATAGTTATATCTTTTTCAATGCAACCACTTTTCTAGATTTTTGAAGTAATGTCAACTCGTCAGTTTTTTGAGTGGACGCGAACAGTGGAGTCATATGAAAATAAAAAACATCGACCAACTAATCAATATCAAGTATTGTCTGGTCACTGCAACAACAAAATTATTGCACATTTTTCACCAGTCAGAATCAAATATTCCTCCAGGCCATGGTTATAGACAGTGATAGAGTATTTTTTAAAATAACACAGTATTAAGTAATCGAAACTGAGGAGAAACTCACCCTGTGGCTTTGCATCATGTAGAAGCTTTCGATCTGCAAAGACAGAGAAACATCAGAATTTGAGGGTTTCTCTTTAACCTTTTTGAATACGACCAGTCTTAGTTTATTTGATTACCTACTTGTGTATGCATCCATGCCTGTGCACACTGTGTGTTACGTGCACACAGTGGAGTGGATGAATAATGAAGATGAATGATGGTGCTGGTAATGAGCATGATTATAATGACGATCATCATCTAGCCCACACTGCCAAAAATTACGAACAGTAAATCTATAATGACACAGTCCCTGAACACAATGGGACTGACAGTAACGATGCTTAACTGTCTTTTTCTCCTCATTGCTAACCAGTGGAGAGAGATGCTGATGTTACCCACTCTGTGTGCAGAGGCCGCCGGTGCAGTTGTCTGTAGCGAGCGCCACACCGTCACACAGCCGTCCTCCATGTTTGGGCTCCGGAGCTGTGCACTCTCTGCTGCGCTGCCTCTCACAGTCTGAACTACACACCGACCACTCACTCCACTCTCCCCAGCCGCCATCCACTGAGGGAATCAGATACAAACACAAATGTTTACTACAAATACAAGAACACACATACGCAGGTTTGATGTGCAATAATACATGGTTGGAAAACAAATCCAATTCCAAAAAAGTTGTGACACTGTGTAAAATGCAAACAAAAACAGAATGCAATCATTTGCAAAATATTATCAACCTATATTCAATTGAATACAGTACAACAGTACAGTATGAGATATTTAATGTTCAAACTGATCGTTTTTTCCAAATATAGACTCATATTGAATTTAAGGCCTGCAACACGTTCCAAAAAAGTCGTGACAGGAGCGTGTTTACCACTGTGAGACATCATCTTTTATTTTGACACTCAGTCAGCTTTTGGGAACTGAGGACACTAATTGTTGTAATTTTGAAAGAGAAATTCTTTCCCATTCTTGCTTGATCTATGACTTAATTTGCTCAACTGTCCAGGGTCTCTGTCTGTCGTATTTTGCACTTTATAATGCACCACACATTTCCAATTGGAGACAAATCTGGACTGCAGGAAGGTCAGTTTAGTACCTGAACTGTTTGAAGCCACGCTGTTGTAACACGTGCAGAATGTGTCTTGGAATTGTCATGCAGAAATAAGCAGGAACCTCCCTGAAAAAGACTTTGTCTGGATGGCAAAACCAAAACCTGTATGTACCTTTCAGCATTAGTGGGGCCTTCACAGATGTGACAGTTACCCATGATGCCATGGGCACAAACACACGTCCGTATCATAACAGATGCTGGCTTTTGAATTAGCGCTTGTAACAATCTGGATGTTTCTTCACCTCTTTAGCTCGGATGTGTGGTAGAATCTTAACTTGCATTTATAGATGCAGCAACAAAATGTGTTTACAGACTATGTTTTTTGAAAGTGTTACAGAACCCATGTAGTATCCTTTATACAATTATGTAGGTTTTTAATACAGAGCCACCTGAGGTGGTCATAGGTCACAGGTATTCAATGTTGGTTTTCGGCTTTTTTCTCAGAATTTTTAATGATATTATGGATTGTAGATGGTGCAATCCCTGAATTCCCCTTTAATACCCAGTCATGATACTGTCACCTGTTACCAATTAACCTGTTAATTGGATGTTTTTGAGCATTGACTTTGCATCAAATTCGGGGTGAGTGTGCATTTGCAAAAAACAATAAAGTCTGAACATTAAATATATTGTCCTTGTACTGTATTCAATTGAAAACAAGTCGAAAAATGTCTTGCAAATAATTGCATTCTGTTTTAATTTACATTTTACACAACTTTTTTGGACATTGGGATGCACACTATCATTGCTTCATTCACGCATGTGTGAACAAACACATTCATACAAGCGCAGTACAAAAGAATAAAGAAGATACAGAGGATAAAAGCAACATTTCTTTTTTAAACCTACATGACAAAGATGCATACTTTTCTCATAAAAGATACAAATATCAAGACTAAGTTGATTTAATATTTCTCTGGGACTTTGCATTTCAAGGTAAAAGCTGCCCTACTATCTATACAAAAACATTTTTCTCCTCAGGGTGCCAAAATGCCGTCTGCCGTCTTGCTGACTTGTAGCACAAAGACACTTTGCTTATGCCACACTCCATCAAGTCTCCTTTCCACCTCAGAATGCTCTAAAAGTTCCCTTCTTCCTGCTAATCTAAACGCAAATGCACCCCGTTTATGTTCAAACTCAGATGCGGTAGAAAGAATCCTTCAGAAGGAGGCAGTTGGCAGAGAGGAGATAATGTTTGGAGGAATGCACTGCCTCCCCCTGATAATTTTTTCTTCGTAAACCTGATGAGCATTTTCTTTTATACTATTGCTGTGGTTAAAATCATAAATTTGGGCTTGTCTAGAAAGAAAAAAAAAAAACTCTTGGGCAGAGCAGATTACACAGAAGTTGTGATAACTGGAACTGCTGCTCTGCTCTTTTTCTCACAACCTAAACTTCTTCTGTTTGTTTTTCTCGCTCTTTATCCCTTTCTTTTTTCACCCCTGTCTCCATTTCCCATTAATTTTCTTCTCATTTGCTGTTTAATTAAGCTCCGCTGCTTTAGATTTCAGCTACAAACCACTGTCACTATCAGCAGTGGAGCCATTCAATTCATTCACGGTGAAATGTAACTACTGCTTGTACTATAAAGTTACAGTATAAAGTGAACCTCAAACTTTTTGACTTTCTACCCTCCAGGCTCAAACAGTTCTCTGTTAATTTCAGGTATTACAATCAACTCACAGAGACATTAAACTCTTTTGAATTATCACTTACAGCTTTATAGCTTTTGTGAGCTGAGAGAAACACCTCCACACTGATGCATTCAAGGACATGCTGACATTGAAAATTCCTATTATAGGTTGCCAAACGGCAGTGTTTATGAAGGAATAGTTTGATGTTTTGGGAAATACACTTGTTTGCTTTCTTGCCAAGAGTTAGTTGGTTAAATATGAAGCTCTGACTTCCAAATGGTTAACTTAGGATAAAGACTGGAAGCAGGGGGGAAAAGGCAGCCTGGCTCTGCCCAAAGGAAAAAAAAATCTGCCTACCAGCACCTCTGTAGGCCACTAATCAACATGTTATATCTTGTTTGTTGAATATGTACAAAGGCTGGAAAGTTAAAACAACAATTTATGCTCTCCTATGAGGTTGTGTGTTGCAGTACTTCTTGGTCAGGCATATTAATGGTGGTGACAAGACACCAGAACATCACTACCCCCGGCCAAGAAATAGTCCCAGCATGTAACTCCCTGTAAAATTACTTTTTTTTTTTTAAATTTTGCTTTTTGTATAGATTAAATAAGCCATGACTTTTAAAAGAATAGTTCAACATTTTGGCAAATACACTTATTTGCTGACAACATACTAAAATGTCAAATGTCTTAAATTAAACTATAATAAAACTATGAAAATTAGCAATATTATAGAAGAAAAGAGAATATAAAAAATAAGCACTGATGAAATAAATAAAAAGGACCGACGTTTCACGGAAAATATACAGCTGTACATGTAGGTACATACACATACACACATATATAAATGTATACAACTGTACAATATGTGTAATGTCACTGTAATATGCAAGCTGTTTATATTGTTTTATATTTTATCCTACTCTATTCTGAATTTAATTAATCGTTTGTCGACAGTATATGTTGTATGTGTGTGTAACATGATATGAAATGATGACAAATGACCTTGATACCTTGAAGTTAGAGTGCACAGACTTAAGGAGGTTGTGAGAATAAGTGATGAGTAAAGAGAGTTGGATACTGATGTGCAAAAGAAAAGAGTATAATATGATTCAGCGTAATATTCACAGGTGCAGTGCAATGTAAGGAACCAGATATAATGTGTTAATTGGTGGAGCTTTAGTGTTAATAGGCAGTTTTCTACCTTTGGACAGAGCCAGACAAGCTGTTTCCCTCTGTTTACAGTCTTCAAAGTTAAGATTACTGTCTGCTGGCAATGGCCTCATATTTAATGAGCAGATATAAGAGTGCTATAAATCTTCTCGTGTAACTCTCATAAAAGAAAGCAAATGAGAATTTCTCCAAAAATATCGCGCAAATCAGAATTTCATTGAATGCACCCCTGGAGTCAATTTTAAGGTTTCCATGACCTGAACAGAACCTGTGGTGTGAGAGGACATGCATTTATGCATATGTACAAACACTGACAGCATGGAGGCGCATGTCTTTGTGCTCACCTGGACACAGTGTGTTGCAGGTGCTCTTCTGTACCGACATGCCCTCACAGAAGGCTCCCCCGTTGAGAGGAGCTGGATTTGTGCACGTGCGAGAACGTTTCTGCACACCGCGACCGCAGCGTACATTACAGGGAGACCAGTCTGTCCATGACGACCAGCCTCCATTCACTGCACGTGATAAAAGGATGAGGAAAAAGTGATGAACAGATATAACAAGAATGAAATGGGTCTGCATTCTGTGCTTAACAATATATTTTCTGTCATGAAAAATAGCACCAGGCTGACAGCACATGGGTTCACTCAAAGGTGACAGTGAACGTCTCATCAAGGAAAAGGCTTAGGTGTCTTTACAAAGATGATCAATGGTGCTTTCCTTTCCATCTTCCAACATTTCTTCCTCTGATTTGTTGCCTAAAATAATGCAGGATGATTGACTAATCAGCTCATTTGCCATCATAGCACAGGAAGAAATACTATGTTCCACTATTGTACATCTGTCTGAGGCTATCGAGAGTAGTAAGCCTGTCTGAGATCTCATTAGCATTAAGGAAATTAATGATTGATGGGCCTCAATGACAGGGTGTCAGAAAGAATTAGGTAAAATTCTTACAGCCGCTAAATGTCCTGCCTGAAAAAAATAAAAATAACAGGATAAAAGGTCAGGAAAATGAGCACTGAAGCACTCCAATTAACAAGGTGTTCCTCTGGTGTGAAAAGAGGTGGTGCTGGTATGACATTATAATTTCACTTATTCTCCTTTGCCTCTGCAGAGCTCTCTATGGGGCTATAAACATGCTGGAAACAGTGTCTGCTGGCCTGCAGCTTTAAAAAGCGTTCCGCACAAGGTGTTTAGTGCTGGCAAATAAAAGCTGGGGAGTTGTGACAGCCCACGTCACTGCCTTTCCACTATTAATAATTGAGTTCTTGTAAATATTGTGCCTGTGTCTCCTTGTCTTTACACATGAGGGATCACTTGCCCATTACCTGCTCATTAGACTCTTGTGTGAAAGAGACCACACGCTGTGGTTGAGCAGTGCCTTTTACATTAATGACTTTGGGGAATTTGCTTATGGGGCCAATTTGACAGCCTGCGTCTGTAGTGAAAATTGATATTTTGTGCAGACAAGAAAGCTGTTTGACATTGTTTTGATCATCGGTACCACAAAACTAAAGAATTCTACTGTCATGCCTTTTTTTGGCTAAGATATAATCTAATATTGGACACATTTTCTTTGAAAAAAATAAGAAAAAAGCATATGTGGAATTTGATATCTTACCATATACTACAACAGTGGCCGTGGCACTGCGTCTCTTGGCCACAATGTTGCTGGCAACGCAGGTATAGTTTCCGGAATCAGAGAGCCGGGCTTCAGATATGATGAGATTATGGTCGCCTCTTGTATCAGTGACACCTTCAGAGCCGAGAGGCTCTTCATTTTTCAGCCATTCCACCTGAAAAGAGCATAATACATGAGTAACATAAACACAGTTGTTTGCCCACAATTATTTTTGTCTGATGTACCTCCACAGCCCTATCAAATGAGCTCAATTATGCCTTCAAGATGAGTGGATGTTCTCTAACGCTATCAGTTAGGCTATTTAAATATTGTTACAATATTCATGACCAACATACAACCATTTATCCATTGCTTTGAACTGACTGTTCCAACTATCTATTAGCCTGCTTTTAACTAGCAAACAAATTCAGCTGTTTATTTTAGCTAGAGCTTTAACTATCTTAATTGTTATTCATCATTTATTCAATCATTTATTCTTTACTTTAAGCTAAGTAGCTCAACTGATCTGGTTGCTTGCCAACTAGCTTTCAACAACATGTATGTTGTGTGTCGTTAATGTGTTACAATTAACTCTGGTTGTAATCCAATTGACTGTTTATTTTCCTCTTTAGCACAAATGCATGGTTGTATTTGAAAAAATATATAGTCAGTCAGTGAGAGCTGAAACAAGTCAGTGCTTTCATTTCCAGCAGGGTAGATTATTGTAACAGTCCTCTCTCAGGATTCAACCCAAATAAGCTCTCAGACAACTTCACCTCATTCATAAGTGCTGCATCCAGACATCTAACAAAGAAAACCAAGAAAACTAAAAACATCACACCATTTCCCCAGGACTCTTCACTGGCTTCTAGTGTGTCAGAGAAGAGAGTTTAAAGTACTGCTGCTTGTCTATGAATCTCTCAATGGCTTAGGACCAAAATACCTCTCAGACTGTCTTTTACCACCCTGAACCCTGTCTGCCTCTCAGGCCATGAGGCCGCTAACAGTTCCCAGAGTGCAAACTGAACATGGAGAAGCAGCATTTAGTTACTGTGCTCCACAGAGCTGGAACAAACTTCCAGACGATTGTAGACTTGCAGCAACATTGACCACTTTTAATTCCAGGTTAAACACTTTGATGTTCTGCACTGCCTTTGATTTAACCTTCATTACTCATCATGAACCATCTTGCCCTCCTCTCCTTGTGTATCTCTTCTTAATGTTTTAGTTTCACCCTTTTAATCTGCATTTCAATGTTTATGCTGTTTTTCTTTCTTTTATATTTTCATGTATTATGTAAAGCACTTTGAACCTCCTTTGCAAATGAAATGTGCTTTACATATAAACTTGGCTTGCCTGTTATTGCCTTAGAATAACAGTGCTATATTTAGAGAGGTGTTTGCATATTTGTTTCACTGGTGCAGTTATATAGTTTACATTATTATTATGTTAT
>JAJHUR010078393.1:0-12062 GCA_027495735.1 Lutjanus campechanus | reverse complement strand
GGTGAAGGCAAATATAAAATATAAAATAAAAGAGCTCGTCTAAGTTACCAGTCTGATAAGTTCAGAAAATTCTATCACTATTTAGCCTTTAAAACCAGGAAATCAAATGTATTTTGACCTACATTACACATTAGGTCCACTGTAAATGCTTCTATCATACTGCTGTCTTTGCATTTTTTTGCTTTTGTTCTCCTTTTTTCTTTGTTTTTGTTTTCTTCCACCATTATTACATTACTATTCTTTCATTGTATTATTTTATTGCCATCTCCTCGGCCTTTACTCCTCATCATTTTAACTAATACTATCATTTAAGTCCAATCTATACACCCGTTCCAGTGAATAACAGACAGAAGGCTGCGAAGATGAGCATAATTTAATTATAAGAATTTTCCACTTTCTACTCTGCTTAATTTTTTCATATGAAACTAATGTTATATTGTGTTGATCTTTGGACACTCAAGGCAAGGGCAGGAGGGGACGGATGGGAGGTGGGATGGTTCTTTGTTGGTGGAAAGTCTCAAATCAGTTGATATAATATAGATATATTGCCCAGCCCTAAATGAGGGATGTCACTTTGTGTTCTAAATTTGAACTGTTAGTACTACTACGTATTAGTTTATTTCAACCAACTGAACAAACCATATGACTCCAGTCAGGAGAAGAGCGAATACAACTTTTCCATCAGTCGCTTAATGCTGTCTTCACACCTAAACCACACCGACAACTGTCAGGAGTTCCTAAAAGGACACTGATTGGTCTGAACCACTGTGCTTTGGCCATAAGTGCATAACTTGAGGCCTGGTGAGATATGTTCTTGCGTGGTCTTGCTGTCTTGCGAGGTAAAACCACAGAATGAACTACCTCCTAACGAGACTAATGGTAACATTTCTTTTACAATGGGAAGTTGGAATTTAAAATTTACCAAAATTTCAACTGGAATTCCCCCTTAAGTTGGATTTCCAACTCGGAAAGTCTGAGAAATCTCACCAAGCCCTACTTCAAAATTCAATATGGCTGCTCTGCAATCAACAGTAGTGAAAGCCGTTTTGTGTCTCACTAAATCAGTTATATACACATTACTGTCTGTGGACACGTTTTTATACTGTTCAAATGCCCCAAACACTCAGGAATGTGTTGTTATCAAGCACAAAAAGTTTTTTCCAACCTATTGTACTGGAACACAGTCAACTCAAGTGTGACGTCATTCCGAGCTCCAACTTCCAACCTCCAAAGTACATGAACGCACCATAAGTAACTTTTAAAAAGAAAAGATGACACATTCTACCTCTTAGAAAGGAAAAAGTGAGCAATGAATGAGCAGTAAAACTCATCCTTGTTCAGTTCGGTAAACTTTGTAGTTTTGCAGCTACAGTCTCTCTTAGTCTGGTATGACCGGTGGTTTATGGAGGCTAATGTTAGCTGATGTCAGCAAACATTTATTATTTCTTTTCAAAAATATGGAGCTTTCAAGTTGTTTTTAGGGCTGCACAATATGGTTAAATAAAAAAAAATAAATAAAAAAAAGACATTTCGATTATTTCGACTGAAATTGCGATATGCAATACGATTAGTGTAATTGATCATGTTAGCATTACAATTTTCATTGTTACTGGGAAAAAAAACTTTTAAAATCATGATGATGTGATATTTGTTGGAGTTTGTACCAAACAAACATATTCTTTCATGTGAAGAACAAGATGTTTAGTGCAGGACAACTCCGCAGCACTTCATTCAAATGTGTCTTTTTTTTGTACATTTTTCCTCTATTAAAAAATTGCAATTCCTGGTTCTGTGATTTTGATATTGCACTTGGCCATATTGCGATTTTGATATTATTGCGATTAACTGTGCAGCCCTATTTGATTTTGTATAGAAATTATTGTATTTTACAAACATATCTTTTCATTTAAAACAATTATTCAGAAACATTTTTATTCCAACCAAACTATAGTCAAGTAATGCCAAGCACAAATAAACTTTAGATAAATAATAAATAGCTATATCTATATAAAACAAACTGCCTTTCAACAGCGTCGTCGCTAATTTAACTGAAAAAGATTATCAGCAAAATGAAGTCAGACTTTGCAGGAATTAGCGGCAAGTCTATAGAATGAGGAGCTAAGAAAAAGGAGGCGGTGGGCTCGAGAAGGCCTATTGATTTCTAAAGTACATTCTAAAAGGTCCCATGCCTAACTTTAGTCTGACAGCTGGATTTGTGAAGACTTTGAACTCCTGCAGAACAAGGGTGCCGAGATAACTCCTAAAAAGACAGCGCTGGTGTGTGGACCAGGCTAAGAGGGCCTTAAGGAGACGAGTTGACGAGAAGCAGTTGACGACTCTGCTTCAACCGGCGTGGAGGGCCAACCGTGGGCCACAAGCGTTAATGGTATGGGAGGATGCTGGAAAAACGCTTGGCCCAAATTTGCATGTAAAAACCGCCAATGGCACATTCGGATAACAAGACAACAGAGGAGGAGGAGGAGGAGGAGGAGGAGGAGGAGGAGGAAGAGGCAGGGTGGGAAGAGTCAGCAGCATCTTTAATAATATCAGGGAAAAACTCAGAAAATGAAACTCTGCCTATAGGTATGGGGCTAATTAACAAAGTTTTGTCTGAGAGAGGAATCCAGGGCAAAAGAGAATGGTTAGATTCAATATTCCCCAAAGATTGTCTTCAAAGCTTAAACCGAGGATATTAAATGCATCAGAAATAATAATAATGCGAGCTTGTGTGTCACTGCTGGCGGCTTCCGTCTCTCTGACGGTAGGCAAGATGTGTGTGTCTGTGTGTTAACATTCAGTGTGCGGGAAAGATGCTTTAAACTCATGAAACACTGGATTGTTCGCAATCATAACAACCGTTTTCACGAAAAGGAAGAATATTTTCATATATGCATAAATTTACAGACAGCGCACACACACACACACCCCCACACACACACATACCCTCCTCCATGAGAGCCGTCCCCTCGAGACCCCCCATTACTAATTAAAACTCTTGACAAACCGTCTGTCTGCCTGGGACATGGTCACCGTAGGACCCCCGCGCGTTGATGAGATGATGAACAGCGCAGATGAGCAGAAGTTTATTTTCTAACACATTCTCCTCCAGTCAGGAGACAGCCACATTTATCTCCGCAATAATAGAACCTGCTCGTGCCATTCCTTCAATTTATCACAAAGTCAGGACAGCTCATGGAAATGTGCTCCTATAAAGCAGCTCGCCTGCTGCTAAGTCAACACATACAATCCAGATTTGTCTCTAAGTTTTTTGGTTTTTTTTGTTTCGCATAGAGGCTCAAATACAGTGAAAGTGTCTGACACATGCATTCTGAGGTGCACCTATTGTTTTTAAGGGCGACTACACTCATTTTGGTTGATTTTATATCATTCTGTAGCTTCCCAGTAATGTGCCTCGTGAATACAAATTAGAACACTTAAATTTTGGTCGACATACAAAGGTTTTTGGGTAACTGAAGTGCAATTTTCAAATGGCAGGTGGCACGACGTGAGTCAGAATATCATTTTAAATTGAATATTGTCATAGCTGCACCGTGCTATAAAAGCATCAATTTAAGCATGTTAAATGAAGCACATCAACCATCACCTTCGCTCCTCAAAGAGTTACATGTTTGGTTCACCAAATTCCCCCCAAAAAACAAATAAATAAATAAAAATATTTTCATACGTATCTCAGTAGTATCTAGCCATGCATATAGTTTTGGTTTTATAAAACAATACAGTGAAATAGGATAAGGGTGGTAATATTCTAGATTATTTTAACTGACAACCAATTCTATGAAAATACCAAAACTAACACAGAATTGATGTATTCAGGCCTATATCTTATTTCTCTGTGCTGCAGAGTTCCAAAACACATCAGTGAACTGCACAATTTTCCTCAAGTACCATAAAAATGTCGTTTATTTTGAGTCAGTGACACATACAATGTCCTGCCTCGTGCTATAAATACTCACAAGAGCAGTGTTCCTCAAACTTTCTACACTGCGTACCACCTCAAATAACACTGAGCTCTCCCAGTACCACCATCATGACCAACATTAACAGTAGCATAGGCCTTACTTAGCCCTCTCGTGAGCCTCACGTGGCCGTATTCAGCTACAAACAGTTGAAAGTTATTTTAAATTACATTTTACTTAGAATGTTGTATTTCTTATTATTTTACATACTTACTTTCCCACTTTATTTCATTTAAATAAATATATTTCTGACATTCCTCCATGCACCACGAGAGTGAGTTCATGTACCACCAGTGGTATACATGCCACAGTTTGAGAATATAGGCACTAGAGCACCAAACATTTATTAATCCACAGCTAAAATAGTTTCCAACAAATAAACTATTTACTCCTATAAGAGTAATCTTTGCTAAAAACTACAGTGCCCAGCAGTTTTGGTTAACAATTATGCCTGGTAGAGGTCATGTGATGGGTTGTGTGTGTGTGTGTGTGTGTGTGTGATTAACAGGCCTGGAGCTTGTCCACAGCTAGTTTCACATACTTACTGAACCCATCAGACTAATTTTTTTGTACACATTTCTGACTGCATGCTATAAAATGTAGAATAAACCTTTATATAACCTAGACTAACTGCTCACTTTACACCCCTCTTAACCCAGAGGTGGTCGCAAGTCATCAACAACTGCCAGCGCTAAAACAAGGTTTAACCAGTTACATGTAATTAAGTTACGAAACAAATCAGTTACTACAAACAAATTACAATTCAAAATGTTGGTGATTACAAAAGGGTTACATCCGAAACTTTTTTTTTTTCCGGGTTGCCTGGCAGAGATCTGCGCTCTACTCTGTGACCTCTTCCAGTTTAAAAATTAAACTTCTTGAGGAACCAGTGGGCTCGGGGCCGACTGCCACAGACAGGGTAGAAAGTCAGTATTTATAGACAAACTAACACATTGTTGCTGTTTGTTTTGGGGTTTTTTTCTATGGAATTTGTTGACAATAAGAAAAATAGAGAATAATGCTGGCCTTATGCCTCAAGATTTTTATTTTTTTTTTAAATATCAAACCACTATTTCCATGGTCAAGGATGAACTTTCACTCAGTTTAAGTTTTACTTGCTCAAGTTTTGAGATGGGCTACATGTCTCTAAGATTCCTGCCTCCACCACAATACAATGAAAGTCAAGTCTGTGTGTCGCTCACACTCACAAAAATCACATTCAATCTTTCGACAGAAACAGTGTCGCTATTAGCAGCAGTTTTAGCGGAACTTTTTCTTCAGTAGAAAGCGGTTTCAATGGCAACTGTTTACAGTCAAGTCTGTGGGAACAAACACTTAATTTTTTATTCAATGCCACGAGCAACACAAACACGGTTCCATTCACCTCCACTGTATTGGGATTTCTCTTAGCCTGGACAAAAATAAAAATGATCTCAATAGCTAAATATCAGAAAATTGGGAAATAGTGCGAGATCATGGTGTCTTCATTGTTCAGCTCAGGGTTTTTTTTTTGTGACAGTCAGCAAAACTTTCAAAGTAATAAAGATGAATGCAATATTAAGAGAGAGATAGTCGAGATAGTCCACAAAGGGAGGAGGTTGGGTGGTGGTGGTGGTGGTGGTTCACACAGGAGACAGGGGTCTGGTTCATAGGACCAAAGTATAATGGGATATTGAATATTTATTATTGCCAACTTTACCGCAGAATGAGAACAACACTGGATCATGTTTCAGGAGATGATGCATCATCGAGGTATTAAAGTTTTAAGCCATGTTTCCACCCAAAGTACCCAGAACTTTTAGTGACAGGAACTACTTTTCAAGCAACTAAAAGTGTGTGTTTCCACTGTGGTCTAAAGAGCTGAGAGGATTAGGAAAATTAGTTTGCTAACATACAAAAAACTGACAGCTGTTGTTCTATCTGCCATATGCTTTCTTCTATAACTCCATGCTGATGTGTCGAAGCACAATTTATAAAAAACAAAGTCGTCTGCAGGTGCAATTTTTAAAAAATACTGGCTGAAAAAAAAAATGTTTTGAGTACCTGACCAATCAGAAATGTTCAGTGCTAGATTTAGACCCAGGTCCCTGCTGTGGAAACACACTCCAGAGCTTCCTGGTCCAGTGAGAAAGTTCCTGCAGTGGAAACACTATTTTAGGGTGTTTTCAGGCCGCCCTCCTCAGGTCCAGACTTTTGGACTTTTCAGTTTGATCTGGACCAAAATTACAGGCGTGAAACCTCGCCTGGACCATGGTCCAGACCAAAAAGGTGGACTTATGGGACCGGCAAAAAAAAAGGTTCTTCTCGGTCCAGATCAATTTAAACCATGACTTGGTTTGTTTCAAGTGTGAAAATTTTTTTTGGACCAAATACAGGAAATTAGGACAGGGCATCATCAGAGCTGGAGGAAGGAAAAACAATGCATCAAAACAACAACTTCATAAAGAGTCAACTGGAAAAAAGAAAAACTAACTGGACCAAATGTAAACAGTGTCTCAAAAAAAATGAACCTTGGTTCTGACCTTTAGGTGTGATAGCACCCTTAGTCACGTTTGGCAACTTTCTTCCTCATTTTCTGACATATCAACTGGTGTTTCTCCCCTATAGATCTTGCACATAAAAGGAATAAAGAGGATATGATGCCATTAACAGGTGACCAAATGAAATGCACCATTACCCTGAACAAAATTACTGATTTGTCTGGATCTAAACTCTGTTAGAAAAATTTGAAATAATCTCATTACCAAACTCAACAAAATATAAGACACAGATTTAGTCACTTTTAGACATTTTAATGTGGAAATGTTACATATTCTGCCTTTATACTTTGCAGTGAATGGGAACTATGTAAAGTGCATGCTACTGTATCATTTGTGTGACTGGTGCTGTAGTCACAGCAGACACTGGTGTGGTGCACTCACAAGAGCTTTTTCTTTTGAGGCAGCCCTCAAATATGTGAGGCCAATTCAGCATGGCAATAAGTGAAGATTTACCATGGAAGCACTCCTGATTCGAGCCCTTTAGGTTTCTTCCAGCGGCTTGTTTACAGTCGGGCTCGCTGAAGGTTGACCCCGGCTCTTGTCAACCTTGAGCAGGTCTCTGACTCCAGGCCTGTCCCGTCCGACGCCTCCGTCCATTTGTGGATCTTGGAGGGCTGAGGGGTCAGCTCTGTTCTTACACCGTCAAGCCCCCTCGCCTGGATCCTCACTCTGCCAACTCCACTTACTGTCTCCTGCCCCGTCTCCAATCTGCCGCTACCTCCGACCGACCCTGATACATAGCAGAGCACTACAAGACATGTTTCCCTCTCAGCCAGCAAGGAGGGTTATGTGTTGTGTTATCTTCCACTATCTGTGCCTTTCTCCATTTTTTTTTCCCTAACTGTCGACTCACATTGCATTACAGCTGCGTGCTATAAGACTGGAAGCCATTGCAAAGGATCAGCTTCTATTAGGGTGCCTATTATCATCCCAAATCAGTCGCATTTTAGCATTTAAGTGTCGAAAGTTCACGCTGAATTTTCCAGCGCCGTGCCTCAAGGTATAGAAGGCACATCAGGCAGCCGCCGATAACATGTTCTCTCTCTTTTTTTTTTCCTGCTCCTCTAACACGCTGACTGTTTGTAAAATTACAAGGGATTTCACAGGGCCAGAGTTGGCTGTGATGAAATCCTTGCTGAAAGTTCCTGGCACTAGCAATAAATGTTCACAGTGTTCAGCCAGTGTTGCATTGTGCAACAAATATTAAGCTAATAATCAGTCACTTTTGTCTTCTAGGCAACACTGGAGCCCTCTTTATAATCCTATTTACCATTTCCAGTGAAGCCACCCCCCTCCCGTACCCACTGCCCACCCACCCCCTGCATCCACACACACACACACCACCACCCCCCCGCGCGCCAATCCAACCCGAGGCTGTTCATCTCTAATGAAAGAGAAGATAACGCACAGACAGTCGGGATCACACACTAAGATGCCTGCCCTACATAGTGCCTTTTCTTCCACCAAATACTTCACAAGATGTCACTGACATTATTTAAAGTGATTACATTTAGCAGAAGTGAATGCCACGGAACAGCACAATTACTCTCATGGCAAATTTAGCCCTTTTGACAATCTCCCCTACAGGTTAGCCCCACCCCCTCAGCACCCCCCAACCCCACCATCGCTGACAGCGCGCCGCACACACGCCCACCACCTTTTAACACATACACAAACATAAAACGTCCTGTAATCCATACTGTGAAAACTATACGTCAGAAAACAAAGAAAACGCTGGCTTATGTTTCAATCCAAGAGGAAACATTCGCTGTCAAGCGAGTTCATTTCAATATGCAATATGAGGACGCTGGTGTTCTGTGTTCTGTTCAGGGTCCGATCAATAATGTTTTTTTTAAAGGAATAAAAAAATTCTGACAGATATATATCGGCTGATATTCTTTATACTGAAATACAGAATATAAAATACATTCATAAACAAACATAATTTTTTGCAATGATTGCGCAGAAGTGGTTAAAGGGACAGTTCAGCCCAAAATTTAAAAAAGCATATTTTTCCCCTAAACTTTAGTGCTATTTATACATCTAGTTTTTTTGGGTGTGAGTTGCACAGTTTTGGAGATATCGGCTGAAATGTTCAATGTAATGACAGTAAATGGCACTCGGCTTGGGGTGCCCAAAGCACCACAAAATAAAAAAATAAAAAAGTATATTTGAAAAATTTCTTTCCAAAAATGATGACCCGATTACTCAAGATTATCCAGAGATTCTTTTGTGAGCAGTTTCATGTAGGAACTACTTTCTTTATAGTAGAAATTAAAGCAGAACAAGCAGAAAAAAAAGTTGCTACATTAAAGTACTCAAAATAAGGTCATGATTTTTGCAAAGAGACACTGGCTTTTGATGCACCAGTATGCTAATACAGCCCATAAAGCTAACAAATAAAATCTGCAGTATGTTCTGTTAAAAAGTTTTCGCATCTGCGAATATCAGATAGGGATCCACAACATGGCTTTTTTTCACCAGCTATAGATGATGAATAATTACCTGCTTCCCATGGCAGATATCGCCAACATGATCATTTCACATTTTTACATTGTAAAAATAAGTTCATATAACATTAGGTTTATGCACCCCTGATGGTGAGAAAGGCTCAGATGTAGTAAGCAAAGATAGATGATTTAATTTTTTTTTTAAACAAGATTATAGTATTCATGTATTTTTCTGATAAAGTACATCAGAAAACTTTGTAAATATATTTTAACTTTTACAGACCATTTAGCCAAAAGAATTCAAATGAAATGCTTTGACAATCTGTAAGATCAAATATTTATTGGCTAACATACACCAATACAGACACAGACAAAGACTGCTAGAGGTCAGTATCAGCTGATAATTTATTGGCCCCGAAACTTATTGTGTATCCCTAATATCAGACAACATACATGCCGATACCAATATGTGGACTGATATAGCTGCGATGGGCCAATATTGGGCTGATAATATTAGTCAAACAATATATCGGTCGGGCTCTACTTCAGCATAATCATCAGCATGATTGAAACAACATTTATATATGTTACTCTGTTGATCTAAGTCAATGCACATCACACACATATATATATATATATATATATATGTACATATATGTACATATATATACATATAGTAGCATGTATAGAACACTAATAGAAAAATCTGTTTGGTGTATAGGATTAAAACTCTAATATCAATGTAGAAAATCTATCTGAGGCACAGGCAGACATCTACACACACATATTCATTCTCACTTACACACACACACACAAATAATTGAGATTTTTTTCACAAGGACATGCAGAGCCTCAAGCCAGTGCTTAATTGCACGAGCTATCATTACACGGAAAATCAACAATTTTAAAAATACACCGAACACCTTTCATCTTCACCCTCCTCTAATCGCACCAGTAAGAGCCGTCTGGAAGGGAGCTTGATGTAGTCAAACTATCTAAACAGCGCCAGCGGGTGCCTCACAATCAGCACCACTGATGCAGATACTTTTGGACACGGCGGAGTGCTGCAACCGCTGCCTCGCACCGCTGCCATCCTCTCACCATCTCGTCTCCAATGGGGAATCAGATGTGACCCGCGTGCCATGTTTGCCTGTTTCGCCCATGGTGAACAGCAGACAAATGAACCAGAATCGCAGACGCCGACACAAATCTCTCCCCACTGTGTTGCTCTATGTTCGCTTTTGAAAAGCCATTTGGAGATAGGTGTTGAAACCAAACTGTTACTCGTCTCTCTGTCTTTGTGGAAAACGGGCGAGGATGCACTTGTCTCCCTCCTTTTCCCAACTGAAGCGCTGCCCTCAGCCCTTAGGGAAATGATATAACGAGGATCTCTATGCCTACACTCTGCCTCATTTCAATTGTAAACGCTGCACACACCCTGCACTTTGGGCCGGTGATGGTTGCATTATGGGCCGCGCTCAGAATATGACAGTCCATCATGTCCACACAATGTGCCGCTTCACTTTTCACTGCTGTCTCCTGCAGTTTACTTCACATAGACTCCTTTTTTTTTTTGCTTATGCTGCTTTGAGAAAGTTTGAAATGTATTAATGTGATTGCCAGCAGTGATAAAACAGCCAAATGCCTACAAACACTGTGCAAAATTAACATTTTTGCTCCAACAGCCAAATGGCTGGTGCATGTTCACATTTTATCACCCACTCAGTAGATTAGCATTGTGTTTTTTTTGCAAGTGAGTAAAGAGCTGATACCAATACCAATTTTAGGGTATTAAAAAAACAGATGAACACACATTTTTTTGTGATGATGTCTTAAATAAGGTTATCAGACACTTGTGACAAAGGAACTTTTACAGTTTAACGATAAAGTGGGGCTGCAACCACCGATTATTTTCATCATCGATAAATCTGTTGATTATTTTTTCGATAAATTGATTAGTTGTTTGGTCTAGAAAGTGGCAGAAAATGGTTAAAAATGCGGATCAGTGTTTCGCAAAGCCCAAGATGACGTCCTCAAACGTCTTGTTTTGTCCACAACTCAAAGATATTCAGTTTACTGTCAGGGAAGAGTAAAGAAACCAGAAAACATTCACGCTTTTTTTCAGTCAAACCGATCTGTTGATTATCAAAATACTTGGCGATTACTTTAATTATTAATTTATCGTTGATTGTCACCAACCAAAGGGCAAGAGTATGTTCAAATTTTATCAGCCACTCATTAGATTAACATTGAGGTTTTGGTTGGTAAGAAGAGTCCGACCAGTACTGGATTTCTGGGGCTGTTGCAGGTACCGATATTAGGGAGTAAAAAAAACACATATATCGATATATTGGCCATTATTGTTTATACAGGATATAAGATAACAAACATTATACCTAAAAAAGAAAACTCTACATGAGGTTCTGTAAAAGGTTTCCATATCGGCACATACTGGACATCAGGGGTTCAATGTAAATGTTTTTTTGTCACTTGTCCAGTCAGGCAATTAGATCTTGTCCAAAGTCAGTTTTACTTGCTCCTGTACCAACTGTTTTATTCACTAGGGGGAATAAAATCTTAACAAAGACTTAAGGTAACTGTCATGTTTAATCTAGGGCTGAAACATCTACAAAATGTCCATCCCAGTTTTTCAAAGTCCAAGGTGATGTCTTTAAATGTCTCATTTTGTCGGTAAAACCCAAAGCTATTCAGTTTAATATGATGCTAAACAAAGAAAAGGCGTGAAATCTCCATATTTGACAGGCTGAAAACAGCATTTTCTGCTATTTTTGCATGAAAAATTACAATTAATCAATTACCAAAATAGTTTAATAGTTGGTTGTTGTGGGCAAGCCTTGTTGAGTGTTACAATACATCTGTGATACGCCAATATCGGGCCAATAATATCCGTCGGCTGATATATTGGTCAGGTTCTCCTGGTGAATTAAGCAAATCTACCCTCCACTTACATATTATAACCAGCGTTTGACTGGTGGCTGGTGCTAATTTTGTGCCCTGCCTGCAAATGCGGTGCATACTCAATAACCGCTAACAGCTAACAACATTAACAACAGCTAACCTAGTTGTGCAAGTGT
>JAJHUR010078388.1:0-15741 GCA_027495735.1 Lutjanus campechanus | reverse complement strand
GACAACTGCAAAGGACATCAGGATTATTTTGAACAATGTTTCTGATGCCAAACCAGAGGCAAAGAGGCAGGTCAGAATTCCTATGAAGTCATTTCAGGTGTTATTGTCAAATATCTGTGTCTTGAACACTTGTATTTCTTGAAACATGTCAGTAGTGGGGAATAGCTATGATGACTTTCCAATGGAAATGTACTTGTTTCAAGACAAGGTCAAATATGCAGGATTGGTTGTAAATGCATGATTGAAAGTTGGCCTCTCCTCCCCAGCTCAACAAACAAGAGAGAGACAGAGAGACAGCGGCATTGGTCGAGTGAGCTAGAGAGTGAATGAAGCGAGGGAGCAGTATTAGTGAGACTGAAGTAGTGAATCAGAGAAGTTAAATATTTTCCGATTTTTAGGGCTTTTATGCCTTTATTATATAGTACAGCTGAAGAGTAGACAGGAAAGGGGGCAGAGAAAGAAGGGATGACACGCAGCAAAGGGCCGCAGGCAGGCGTCGAACCAGCGGCCGCTGCAGAGGACTGACAGCCTCCATACATGGGGGCAGATGCTCTACCAACTGAGCTAAACAACCGCCCCTCTGGTTATATTCTAAAGCACAAATAAACATGCCGACACCTCTGCACACAGCTGAGGCAAACGCCATCCTCTCAGCTGTGCTCTGTGTAGGTCTTTCTGCAGCTCTCACAAACAGAGAGGAGAGGAGAGAGATGGAGACAGCGATGCAACAACTTCATCAACATTCTCGGTCTCGACCTCACAACCTGTGCTCTGTAGCTGGTGGCTACATACCACTGCAAAACAGGCTGAAGCCCAACATCCCAAAAACAGCAAAATAACTAGAAAATAAGAAAATACAGGCAGAGAGTGGGATCTCTGCAGATGTGAGACCACCACACACTTCTAGAGAGATTCTTTATTTAGTTTTTAGGATAATCCTGCACAGTATGCCTTTAAATCTGGATTTTCTTGATCAAAGTGAAATGATCTTTGTAATCTTGTCTCTAAATACTGACACTAGTTAATGGAATTTTTTTCAAACCATGCTGAGGAATTACTTCATGCCATGTGCGGACTTTTTCCTGATTTGACAGAAATATGATTTTAAGATTGAAGGTGAGATTACATGTAAATGATCTGCTAATATCTTTTGCATTGTTCTGCTTCACCATACTGGCTCATGGCAGGAAATGAGAAGGTAAAAGTCTGTGTATGGAGATATTTTAGATTAGAGGATATTCAAAAGGATTTCTGGCCCTCATTCATAATAAATGCTTAACAATTCCAATTAGAGTTCTCTACTGATTAGACAGAAAAATGTTGTCCATCATAGTATCTGCAGATTTCAAACAGACAAATTAAATTAAATTGGAGAATTAGAGCCAGGAAAAATGCCTATTTCAAGCTGAACACGGTCAATTAAGGTTGTGAATCTTTATCTGTAGTTCTGTAAAAAAGAAAGGACATTAGGAAATTAATTGTTAAGGGAAATGAAGTCTTATTGATTTAGCAAAGCAGATATAATGAAAACCTTGTTATTCATTTGAATATGTGCTTGCAGGGCAAATCAGACTTCTAATAACTCCATTTAAAATATTTTAATACTTTTTAAGGCCTTGATTTTGTTGCAGTAAAAGTTTCATCATATCACCCAGCTTATACAGTACAGTTGATGAAACATTAAGTGCATCCAAAAACATTCCCTTCAAGGTTTGTATCACGCCTAGTACCTGATAGAGTCCGAAGTCAAGCCGTAGCGTGGCGACATAGCGCGTTTCACGGCCGCTGCGAACGTCTCGCAGCTCCAGCTGGAGGTCGTGCCACCGGCCGTCTGCCACCTGAACCTGATCCAACCGCAAACGCACCGGTCTGGTTGAACCGCGGGTCACCGAGAACACCAGCTGACCATTTATCACCTGAGAGGGAGGAAGGAATGAAAGAACACAGACAAACACCAGGAAAAGAGAGAAAAGAGGGAGTGTGACCAAACACAAGTCACTGAAAACACTGAAGGAATAAAATACCCCGCTGGCTGGACTTGGTGTGTGTGTGTGTGTGTGTCTTCGCTCACACACGTGCATTAGAAATGTAAACTGTAAATACATTTTTCTCTTATATAGAAGATGATAATGTCATTTTAAACACTAAATAGAACCACGTTATCCATGAGACAGTATAATCTCCATAATCAGCGTGACTGTTGCTAACACTTTTAGCAGCCCACATGGCATTTTACAGCATCTGCCACCTGGTGAGATCTGGCTTAAAATGTGCAGCACTGAATGTCAAATTGTTTATGGTACAAAGAGGAAGAAGGTGTTTCCATTCATGTTTTTGTATAAATGCAACTAAAGCTTTCTGAGCTTCTGGCAATGGTGAAAGACAGGTAAAATGAAATACAAGAAGAGGATAAACACAGCTATGTTTATCCTCTTCAGCAGAGCCAAAAATGAAAACCACCAGCCACAAAAAGAGAGAGAGGCACTAGCAATAAACCGCTTTGCAACAGGAATCAACAGGTTTATGGGAAACGTGATGTTGTTTTAACACCAGTGTCCCTGGTGTGATTTAAAAGTCAACAGTTATCTCAGCTGTGATCTCATTTACTAATATAAAACTATTACAGTCAAAGTCTAGATGAAATGAAAAATGCCTTTTTAACCCTTTTAGATCACAGCTCTGGTTATATTGTGCACTTTTTTTTTAACAATATAGGCTATGCCTCAGAAATTCTATAAATCAATCTTTGTATTCTTATATCAAAATCCAGTCAATGTTTCCCTCCTGTAAAACAAAATATGATGTGTGGTTACTAGTGTTGCACCGTATACCAAAATTTAAGTACTTTTTCTACACTATTTTGTTAAAAATGGTTTACTTGTTGTTGGTCAGTTTTGATGAGCATCCTGATACTTCACTTGGTGTTGGTATCAATCAAAATGACTGCTTACTTGGGGATAAATGACAATGACATGCCCACTTTTAAATCAACGCTAAATCCTGCCTACCTCTCCTGTTTCACTTGGAAGTAACATCACAATAGGGAAGCCAGATACTCTTGAAATGCTATTTCATCTGGACTTTGATTGTTCAAAGTACCTTTTAGGACAGACAAGAAGAGAAATGGGCAACTGTGTCAGTGTGTGTGCGTGTGTGTGTGTTTGTGCATACCTGGAACAGCAGGCTGGTGTATTGGCCAGCCTGAGCCTGCAGCAACGTCCCCTCTCGCGCTCTGGTCCTGAACACCAGGCCGAGGTACCAGGGTGTGGAGATGGTCACATCGTTCTTCAGGTCCCACCAGAGGGCGCTGTTTCCGAGGAAGCGATGAGGGTGTGGCATCGCTGCGGTGGAAAGTGAAGTTTAGAACGACATGAATTAGCCTCAGCTGCAGTGAGCTTTCACTACAAAGTTTCTTATGAGCATGGGACGCCTGTTGATGTATTTCCTGGAATTATTACTTTGGACAACTCAGAGGACCCATTTTCTCTTTTCGCCCAGTCATCAAAGGCCTAATGTCTGGGCTCATTAGGAATAGGCTGCCTGCCTACGCACAATGAGCAAATAAAGAGTAGGAGAAGGAAGTGCTCACAGTCTTTATTCTTGAGAAACAAGGTCAAAAACTGCGGAAACCTATGTGTTCTCTATTTTATCACTTAAGCAAATCACAAAAAGCCCATTGCAGAATGCGTTAGACAAAAAAACAGGCTACTGAAATATTCCCAACAGTCTCAGGATGTCACTGTACTGGCATTGAACAAGTTTTCCAGCATGTAAAAAACATGCCAACTATGAGCCACAACTCCTTGGTTTGTGTCCATGTTTGTTGTATGTTCCAGTCTCTCGCTCCCATCATTTCCTGTTTTCTCTCTACTGTTGATTATCAAATAAAGACCAATGAACAGTTATTGAAGGAAAAAAGAAAACAGTTACAATATAACACCACGCCAAATTGTGTTTTCAATCTGCTGACTCATTTTTCCGTTGTGATGATAAGGATATTGATGTGTCATACTGACAGGCACACGAGCAGTATGTCTCAGAAGAGTATGTCTCAGAAGTCTCTTCTTTGAGATCACAAATACAACTTCATTTCATCCCACAAGCGCCTTTTGCAACATGATTTCCCCCAAGGGTTAACTGTCTGTGATCGCAATGAAGACATGTCAGTAAATATAAAAGAGTAAAACTGTCATCTTGAGTCCACCTGGGCTACAATCACACAGGGTTTATCTGGGTCCAATTATATACAGGATATAAATCCAGATATAATAACTAGCTCGCATGGTAAGTGTAATAACTCTTCATGACACTATTACTCATTCATTTTGCCAAACCTGGCTCAATGACATCATGTCTACAATGTCATTTTGTTTCATTCTCCACACAGCTTCTTACACCACCAGCAGCATTTCCAAAGCGGAGCATTTCCCTTGCCTGATTTTGTTCACTTGCTCAGATTTTCGTTCTTCTGGTCATTTTTCTTTGATTTTTGTGCTTCTAATATGGGCAAGTATGCTACAAAGTTAAATTGCTTCTTTTTTGTCTGTTTTACGATCAGGAGTCGGCACAGGCTGCTTTACTTTAAAAATTGCTGTTCCTGTGCCTAATGGCTTGATCTGCTCTGTGCAGCTTGACGCTTCTTCCATCTAAAATAGACTCTGCGTGTTTGAAGCAGAGGAAGCCTGGTGGAATCAACACATTAGTCTCAGTGTGTTTCACTGCACTTTAGAATAAATATTCCTAATTAAGGTTAATCATGTATTTCCAGTTGTTCTTACGGTCAGTACCTTCACAGAGGTCCACGCTCACCCAACATTAGTCCATCCATCCATCCATGAACATGTATTCCACTTATACACACTTAACTAACGCTCTAAAAGCTTACAGCTGTGATGGCTCAGCACAAAATGAGGGATAAGTACTGAGGAGGGAGAAAAAGCTGACGTGCAGGCTGAGGCTTTAATCTGTATAAATGAATGACAAAGCACTTCTGAATCTGAACTACTGAGGTGTTGAAGTGTGAAGCAGCCGATTAAAACATGTTTAACAAACATGTAAATAACAAAGAACTAGTAGAAAGACGTTACCTGAAGCATTTTAACTTCAGTAAATTATTCATTAATAAAGGCATTAGTATAATTGCTGGAGAAAAATAAAAGATCAGAGTCATTTTGTTTAAAAACGTGACCACTCCACCAATGGCATGGGACAGAAACTGCCTATTATTTCAGCGATGCTCTCACTGGTTATTGACAATTATAGTAAATGGCACAACAAATATGACATTGTTATTAAAAGCCATACATGGGACCATATGATGAAAATAAACTCATATAGCCTCTCACCGTGACTGCAGTCCTTCCCTCCGTACCCCAGGGGACAGTCACAGGAGAAAGTCTCCCAGCTCACCCTGCAGGTTCCTCCGTTCTGACACGGGTTGGACTTGCAGAACGGGAGCTTGGCACTGCAGCCTAAAAGAAGCAACAGAGATTCATAGAATGAAATGCAATGCTGTGGTTAACTGATAAATCAATAAATAAACACCTCACACTTTAACGCTGTAAAAATATCTTCAGTTACAAACAAGGCTACAACTGATGATTATTTTCATTATTGATTGACTGTCAATCCTTTTGTTGAAATGTCAGAAAATGGTTAAAAAAAAAAAAGCCCATCACTGATTCCAAAAGCTCAAGGGGGCAAAAGTTTTGTTTTGTCCACAACCCTAATATCCCGTTTACTGTCACAGAGGAGTAAAGAAACCAAAAAATATTCACATTTAAGAAGCTGGAATCAGAGATTTGTTTTTTTTAATGACTCAAAACTATCTAAATAGTTGGCAATCAATTTAATAGTTGACAACTAATCAATTAATTGACTAATCATTACAGCTCTAGTTACCAATGTGCATATTCAGAAGTAAACTTTTCCATTTCAAAATTTGGATTTCAAAATTCAAATGGCCTTTACAGGATTGTTTGAATATTCATTTATAAATAATACTTGAACTTGAATTATTTCTGTGAATCTCGCTATAAAACAACACAATTACACTACTGTAATTGGTTAATTGTAATAGGTAATTAATAATGTGTAGAAAACAACATAACTTCTAGAGCTGCAATGATTACAGATGGGGTGGCATGTTTATTGTTGGTGTGGGAGCCTCAACATCAACTATCTTTCAGCACCAACCTAAAGCACTGGTATTTGAAGACCCTTGCCCTTTACTGTTTACTATAGTATCTGAAGTATCTGAAGATGTTTAACAAGTGGTTTAAAGAACACCAGAAAAGATGCTTTAATTAATTAGAATGATTTGTATCAGTTTATTAAAAACTAGTGCCAAATGGCATGTGTGGACATCAAAAATGTGTCACTGTGTATGTTTTTTCTAGGGCAGGGAAACAGCAGTGCTGACCGGCGATGGTTCCATTGTTAGCAATAAATCCAGCCAAGTCCAGCGGCTTGTTGTCGATGTGCAGCTCCTTCATACAGCCGATAAACTCCCTGGTGCCAAACGGGAAGTTATCTGGTACATTAGGAACTCCACCCAGAAACAGTGGACCAGTCAAGTCTAGAGATCTGAGAGAGGAGGAGATAAAGAGGAAGAGAAGTAAATAAGGTGGAGAGGAAAGGGGGATAAAGGAAGGAAGAGAGGATTATCTCTCAATGATGGAGGGGAGGAGAGGGATGAAGGAGGGACAGTAAGAAAGGGAAAAAACATGAAAAGAGGGTATGAGAGAGGCAAAGGGATTAAACAAACCCAGAGATTAAATGTGTCATCAGAGGTAAATGTCAAAAGGAACACATTTTGGAGAATAACATTGGATGTTGAGGAGAAATGAGATGATCATGATGATGTTGCTCAGGGTAAAAGTGGAAACAGCAGGGGGAAGAGAAATTGAAAAGATGAGAAAGAAAAGGAGACAGACGTAGAGACAGATGAACAAACAGGAGATTAAACATGAGTTACGGTGAGTATCAGGAGAGGAAAGGTAAGGGTGGATGACAAGGCGGAGGGAGAAAGAAGACAGGAGCCAGCCATGAAAGGAGGTAGATGTTAGGGGATGTCAACAAATAGCAGAGTCGCAGGCATCAAGAGGAGACGGAAAACAGCAGCGACAAAAGGGAGATGTGGAGGCAACCGGGGAGGGAGATGAACAAACAAGAGATTAAGTGTGAGTTACAGCAAATATCAAGAGGGAGCGAGTGTAAAGGCGGATGACAAGACAGATGGAAGACGGGTGGAGGAAAAGAAGCAGGAGGAATGTGAGGAGGAAGGCGTAGGGGACTGCAAATAACAGTTATGGGACTTCATGAGTGAGAAAAACGAGGTGACACAAATAGATGTGTTGTCATTTTCAGAGCATTATCTTTCTTTGTCCCTCAAATGTGAGTTGGGGTTTTTCTTTTTAGCTCGACACTTGCCGAGCCAATAAACACCAGTGGAATATGAATTGAGGGAAGCCAAAGAGACAAAAGGCGCCAGAGTTGAACAAACAAGAGATTAAGTGCGAGTTACAAGGAGCGTCAACAGAGAGCGTCATTAGAGAAGGATGTCAAGAAGATGGAGTATGAGGAGGGCGCGCTGTTAATGGAGAAAAGGAGAAGGAACGGAGGAAGAGGGTGTTGAAGCGTTAGTCTTTGGCCTTCCTCTTTGATCTGTCATCTCTGCTCACAGCCACACTTAGCGCTGACAGAACACAGCCAACGTGATTACAGCTTACAGAGGCGAGGCCAGACATCAACACTATGACAGGCTGCTTTTTGAGTGAATGTGTGTGTGTAAGTGTGTGTGTGTGTGTGTTTTGCACTTGTTGGCATACATGTAGACATTTAGATTACACACAGCAAGTAGAAAACTACAAAACTTTGACAAGGTTGAACAGAATAGACACTTAAAAGCAACGTAGTGAATTTAAAACTCAATTTGAATGTGTTGGTCGTACAGAAGAGAATGAGTGGGAGAGAGAAAGAGAGAGTAATTAAAAGAAATGAACATTAACACCAGTCAGAATGAGCCAGCGAGTAACAAGACCATCAGAGAGATACAGACAGACATGAAGGGGCATGAAGATGTCAAACAGTTGTGCCTCATTAAAGCCTCAGGTCCCTGGAGATTTCTCCCACAGTCACCTCAACACCTGATCTGACATTCTCCAGAAATCCTTCCCAACAAGTAACAGCCTCAGTCAAGTTTTAGCAGGAGTTTAACAGATTAGATTGCCTAGATCTGCATTACTTTTCATTCTGAAACATTGCTTAGAAGTCTGTTAAAAACATGCTGAAATTATGAAGAGCTGAATCTGTGAAGCTGAGCTTTAAGTTTATAGAAGAATGGTCCATTAAAGGATCAGTGTGTAGGATTTAATGGCTTTGGTGCGAGATGAGCTTGCAGATTGCTTCATCTTCCCCTTCCAAGCATGCAGGAGCACTTATGGCGGCCAGAAATTCATGAGAAATGCGAAAGCCAATGTTTGGTTTGCTACTGCAGAAACACGGTGGTGCAACATGGCAGCTTCCAAGGAAGAACAACCTCTGTAGGAGAAGTGCATGGAGGCATCATTATCTATATCTGTTCAACCAACAAAATTATTTGTCTCTGTATCGGTATTTGAATATAGGACTGGAAGCAGGCGTGGTTTATATTTAAAGTCATGTTATACTGGACAAAGGTTGTATTTTCTAACCTAATATTAATTGGCAATGCATTTGTTATGCCTTCAATGCATCTGTTATGCCTTCAGTGCACCAAATATATAAATGGCTCATTCTAAGGTAATGAAAACACAATGATTCTTATTTTCAGGTGATTATACACTAATGAAAACACACTTATAAATACTATATTCCATTCCTGCCATATTCTGTCAATAAATCCCTGTAAATCTTACACACTAGACCCTTTAATTGAAGAGACACTAAAATTTGATCAGCTCAGTCTCTCTGTGCCATGTTAACATGCATTCATTATTACACAGTAGCAAGCAACTGCCATTATACATGTCATTTGGGGACCTGAGGCAGAAAATAAACCAAAATGGCAGAGGACTAGGGTTGAGGGTAATGAGGAGTTGATGGGAAAACATCTCTTCCGAGACATAGGAAACAAATAATACACAACAATATTACACAGTTACGGCGATGTCAGAATGAGCATAAAATATATCTCTAAAAAATAAAGTTGTGTCATTTTTAAAAGTAATAAATGTGCATATAGATAGATATAGACATAATGACATTAAGCCAGTGTGTTTTATGTTACAAATGTGTGTGCACACACATTTGTTTGTACTCAGGGAAACCTGTCACTTACAACAGTTACTGTAGTTCCAGCCTTGCATTGTGATTGGCTGACAGATACTCTGGTCAAAGCCAGTATTTCTCAATATAGTGATGCTACCTCTCAGCAGTATTTACCTTTTTTATGCCTGTAATATAGCAGCCTACATAGCGATAGCTGCCAGCTGGCCAGTGTGCTGCCACACACACACACACACACACACACACACACACACACACACACACAGACCAGCTTTATTGGTTTTCTACTTGGTGAAAACTGCCTTTGAATATTTGAATAACTGTTAAGCCTCCAATCAGTCACAGATGATGTTGTCTTTCCAAAGATGTTAGCGCATCCTGTGTAAACACCACCCACAGCTCAGGGTCAATAACTATTTGCATTCATCTTTGCATTCATTTTCAGCTGGTACACTGGGAGTAAGGGAGAGCTATGGAACACAGTTTAGGTGAATTCATTTTTTTACTGAGCTTTTTTTGAGCCATAGCTATATTTCAGAAGCAAATCATACATTTCAGACATGAAACTAACAATAAAATGAATTCAATGATGAATTCCATGACATGATAGCGTTGGCACACAATATTGTGCCGTTTTTCATGGTGTCAGTGTCAAGGTATAACAGTAAATCACTGAATTGACTAAAATATTCCAAAAAAAAAAAAAGAAAAGAAAAGAAATCAGGTATCAATACAGAAAAAAGATAAAAAGACAAACTCACTTCTTGCTGCTGGTCTGTTTGCCTTGCGCAGCGCAGCTGTAATTTCCGAGCTGCGTACCGAAGCGAAGCGACAAGGCTGTATCACAGTCGTCAACGCTCACCACAGCAATCTTCTCATCCGACGGACCCTGGGCCTCACCACTCATACTGCGCTTCGGCTGAACACACACGGAAACAAAATTGAATACAGAGTCCAAAGAAACAAAAACCAAAAAAGCACTATTTCACCAGGCAACATGCAAGAAAAACAACCTTTACTAAATCTAGAGTTTATATCTCTGCAGTCATACGCTACACCAGAAAATAACAGTTTCAGCACATCAGACTTCAGTATCTACACTGCTACTGCACATCAGGTTAGAAAGAAAAGGGGAAAAGTTGAGTTAGTAAGACATGAATTAACAGAAACTGCATATGGGGAGGAAAACAATGGAATAACAGCAGATAGTCAACACACTCACTCTTCACTTACTGTCTGCTGGTGAAAGAAAGTCAGACAGAGGGAGAAAAAGAAAGAAGGAGAACGAAACAAAGAGAGAAGGAAGTGTATGTGCACCCTGACACACACTCATACTCACATAGCGTGTAGCTGGCTGAGGAGAATGAAAGAACATGAAGAAAATTAAAGGAGATGTGCGGCGAAATATGCATGAATGAAATGGTGACAGGCAAACGCCCACCTAACAGTCTGCACACACACCCTTCAGCTCAATTCAAAGTGCTCTGCTGGCTGAGAAACTGTTCTGCCGACGCATCAGAAGTACAGTGCAAATAATCATGGGTAAAGTGTAAAAACTTCAAAGGGTAACTCATCAAACAGACATCAGAGACACAAAATAGAAGATCAAAAGTAAGACTGGGAGTCTTAATGTTCTAGGACTCACAAACACACCGAGATGTAAACCCACCTTGTTGTAGTAGTGGATGTGAACAGTATGCCAGTTGCCATCGCTCACGCCGCCAGGCAGGAAGGGACTGACCTGAGTGGACGATTCACCTGAAGGCAGACGAATGAAGTTTGGGTCAAAACATTGGCAGCTAACAGAGATGCACGATACTGAATTTTTGCAGATATCTGCAACTCATTTTGGCCAGTGCACATATATGCACTTTTTTTTTCACCTAACTGCAGAGAACATCAAGTCTCTCCTGTAGCAAAATTAACATATCATTATGCTAACTGTTACAGTATCAAGATAGCCCACTAACAAATGAATGAAATCCATACAGTAAGTTTTACGTCCATTGATTTCCATTTGTTTCTGAAGACCCTGACTGACAGAATTCACTCCTTGAGGCCACAAGCAGACACACAGACAGGCAAACACAGGCTTTTATCTCTCTAGGAGAGAAATATGTTTTCACAACCTGCGCATGTTCATGTCTCACGAGAAAAACATAAATACACAAAAACAGTGGACATATAGTCATAAGCACATTCATTCTTGTCAGTTATTTATATTCACACATGTACTTGTATATACAAGGACACACGCTCATGTAAATATACACACACCTCTACATAGTATTCAGTGAGGTATTTTATTTGGGGCTGCTATGGTAGAGGGGACAAAACTGCAAAAGAGGGATTAGTGTCACTGTGTGCTTTGTTGAGTGCTGTGCATGTGATTGCTCTGTTGTTGAGGTCAGGTATAGTAACTAATGATTTACAGACAGTATGTCTAATAGCGTTTGTTTTTGATGGACGGGCAGCATGATGAAGAAACTGGAGAAAAAGTACAACAGAATGACACTTCAGCTGGAGTACTGTACATAAAATATACAACACCTCAGCTAAAGTGATATATATGTATGTATGTTGTTTACCGAAGTCCCCAACTGGGGCTGTGTATAAATTGTGAACCATTGTGTATAAATTAGCTTAATCTAACATTCTAACTCTAAAAGTTGAGTAAAATAATGGTAGTGGTTGTAGTTCTCTATGTCTGCAGCATAGACTTAAATAAGGTTGAACCTTGGAGAACAAAATCACATCTTTCTTTGACAGAATTAAACATACAGTACGGTTGAACACACAAGCACAATCACAATCAGAAATTAAGATATAAATTGAGATATGGTACCTGTGGAGTATTTGAGCACCACTTGTCCCTCTTGGATCTCCAAGGCGATGAAGTCATGTTTCTCATTGAAGCGTCCGTTATAGAAGAGAAGACCACTGTTCTCCAGGGTAGCAAAACTACAAAAAGCACACACACAAAACCATGTCCATAATAGATTTACTGATGAATATACTATATGCATTACAAGTATTATAATATTCCCACTGTTTATTTTTTACATATTTTTTCCTGAATATGTAGAGTACAAATAAATTAGGCAACACTGTAGGACACATTCATACATTTTCAGATGAGATTCTTAACTCTGGCTTGGTTAATAGAAGATTTGACCTTGATTCAGTCAGCCATGCAATGACTAATTTCACATGGCAAAACAAAAATGACTCCTGCAAGCCTCTTCATACAGGCTTAGAATGGAAGAACAAAAGGCATTCAAACTGTAGCACAGTTAATAAACCATATTGCTGCAGCTTTCCACACCCTCCAGCTGCTCAGAGTCATACAATAGTCTGTTTTCCATAGCAAGGCCAGGGGGACACGCTGAGGCCAAGGCTGCCATGTTAACACAGCCTGATCAAAAGCACTGTTAGTTTTTTTTTATACTACAGAACAGATGACAAATATTCTCTCCTGGCAACAAGATGCAGGAAGATTCCCACTGCAAAAAACAAACACTATAGAAAATGTTTTTTATCTTGTCTTCATATGTTTTGGAACTTAACGTCTTGCTTGTTTTTACATGTGAATTAGCAGCCAAAATTCAAGTCCTATATTCCTATATTCCTCATTGTTATTTAGTATTTGAATTTTAAAGTCTCTGGAAATCTGGTTTGAAACGAGTGAGCTATTGAGCATTCAGTATGCTTCGACCAAAGAAAAAATTATCTCTCAGGAACCAGTATTGATGCCAAGGTATCAGTCCCAGTATTGATATTTTTTGAACAATACCCAGGCCAGGAACAACTGATGTCAATTCTTTTAGTGATTGTTTCATGTAATTAATTAAATAACTTTGTGATAAATATCACAGCAAAACCACTCCCAATTTAAACCCAATATCAGATAATATCACTTTAAAAATATCACTAATATCACTTGACAATATTTTGAATTCGGATTAAAATTCATTTCTAACACCTTTCAGATGCTTGCTATTATGTATGTAAGACCCCAAAATACATAATTAAAAGATTATTGTGGATTTGGGTTTCCAGTGGCTTTAAATCCTTTAAACAAACAATAGATGCATTACTGCAATACAGCAGTGTTATGAGAAGAGCATGTTATCACTATTTCCATCTTGACAACTACATACCCCTGCTGTTATCTGAGAACGTTGTCTTTGTCTAAAACAAACCCAGAGTTATTCAATACAGCATGTTTCTTGTTTGCATGGCTGTGCTGTAGTTCAAACAGCATTGTGGCATCCTATCTTGTAGTATGCAGATGTAATCTCTTCAGGCCGCCAGAAATAACTGAAAAATAGTGTAACCTGAGCTTAGCCAGGGACTGAGTGTAGTCTTGTGAAGCAAATGTGCAGAGAGGCTGAAGGCGTAAATAAAGGCAAAGCAGCATATGTTCAATATGTCTGTTCTTGTTACTGCACTTATTGTTTGTGAAATTCATTAGTTGAGGCCAAAGAACTGCATTAAAAATACAAATACATAAATATTTAATATAAAGTGTTTGTCTTGAAAGCAATAAACCTCATGAAGGAAGCTCAGCAGCCAATGTCAGCTTCAAACACAGCTGCAACAGCACCCTGACTAGCATACATTACAATTTTGCAATAAGGACATATCAATACTGTCACAGGCACAGCCCTATATAACAGAGCCACATTACCAACCATACTTTTTCACAGGCAGAGTTACAAGTATAAAAAAGACTTCTGAAGCAGCTTTTGGGTAATAGATGAAAAATTAAAACTTTTTTGCAGTGGAGAAATAAAATGCTCTAGGGGAAAGTGAGTGACATGAATAATGATGAAGTCCTGTTTGGCCCTGATGTGAAAATCAGGCCAAGAAGTGAAGCTGGCAGCAAACAGGATGCAAAGGAAACACTGACGTCAGGGGAAGATGGCTGACAGTCAGTCAAAGTAATGTGTATCTACAGCTGGACACATCAGAAAACATAACTTGAAGCAACAACAATAGGAATAAGACCATGGTTTCACTGTCTTGAAAGGCAACTTTCAACATGGTGTCCTACAGAAAGGCACTGAAATTGAAGTTGATGCTGTGGATGAAAGGTTGAAGCTCCCACACTGTGTTTGACTGAATGTGGAGCAGGGCAGTGCTGAAAAAGACCTCACAGTATCTATTCAACAACCCCTGATTTTCTCAAGGACACCTTGTTGGTGAAAGGAAAGAACATTCCTAGAATCAAGTTATTTTTAGGGCAACGCCACTTTGGCCTTTGTTAAATAAAAATTTATTGGAGCATTACGGCCAAAGGCACCAAGGCCAAAACCAATGGTGCGATAACAATAAGCGATGGGCTAATTACGTTGTATGAGGACAAAACAATGTTAGTATAATTAGCTGATAATTAGCCAGATTAGCTACAATCAGTAATCAATACAAACACACGTTATTAGACATGACACCTTTAATCAAACAAATACATAATCACACCTCAACATCAGGCAACCTTATCATACTTAAGCAGTTAACTAATGGCGACAAAGCATTACATGTCCACAAAAAGAAACTCAAGAAACACAAGAGAAAAGGTGTCATATGTCGACAGTCTTCGTGTCAATTCAGCATCAATATAATCCAGAGAGAGGGAGAGAGAGAGAGAGAGAGAGAGAGAGAGATAGAGAGAGAAAGAGAGAGAGAAAGAGAGAGAGAAAGAGAGAGAGAGAGAGAACATCAGAAAAATTCTGCCCATCACCCAATTTAAATATATAAAATTGATATTAAAACTGTTGTAAAAGGTGTCATGTCACTGGTATGATGTCAGTATGACTATGAACATCATTTTCACTGTCCATTTTTGCCTAGGACTTCAAGTCTCACACAGAAAAAGTAGGCAACACAACCAAATCTCTACATTAAGTGTCTCTGCAGACATGCGTGAAACACGCTGCTCAGGTAGGCAGCATGTGCTGGGCATTTTAAAATGAGGAAATCTGTGACTTTCTTTTAAGTGCAAAGCAGTCAGTTTGGAATAAGCTGCTTTGAACTGGCCGAGTGAGTACAAGGGGCATTATGTCCACACTCCAGGGGCATCTGCAGCATTGGCCATTTGGCCATGGTATAATTCCTGCCATGAGAGAACATTACTCACTTTCTTCCGTGGATTTTCCCAACCAGTTTGGGAACCTTAACCATTGGGGTCTTCAAGGGGAGAAATGCCACAAAACCACAAAACCTCTTAAAAGCTCATAAAGTGCCTCGCCATCACTGCCCAACTGGTGGTCCCAAATCAATGAAACAAAGGCTGTTACACATCAACAATCCACAGAAGCTCATTTGGCAAGAATACCCTGACCGCAATGTCTCATAGCAACCACTCCATGGTGGCCACATCAGCCTAGCAACAACCCCATGGGCAACGTCACCTTAGCAACTATCATTAGACGACATCACCCATGGCAACCATCCCATAACCCTGCCTGACCA
>JAJHUR010078386.1:0-17112 GCA_027495735.1 Lutjanus campechanus | reverse complement strand
TGTGTCTATTGATGCCGTCTGCAGCCGAACAGGTCTGCTCCATCAAGGTGGCCTCAGCTGGGTCTCTATTGCATCCCACGTCAACACCACTGACAGCAAAAAGCACTTAGGGAGCAACAGATCACTTTACCATTCCTCCAGCAGGAAAGGAAGCCTCGAGGTGGGCGGTGGGAGGTTGGGAAAGGGGCAAAAGGGGCTGCAGGACTGCACACTGACAGGCACTGACCAGTAGGTGGGAGTATTGATGCTGGTTTAATAGTCCTGCGACTGGAAGGACTCGGAAATGCGCACTAAAGAGGATACAGTAACTTCTAGATGTGGATAGTCATTGACCTTAAATAATTGCCGCTTGTTATTTTATATCATTCACAATTCAACACATGTGAATTTGCTCTACTTTCATCCCTTTAATGTGTTTAAAGTAAAAACTATAAGAAGTGTGGGAAATATATTTTATGTGAAACTAAATCTGAAAATGTGTGGTGTGTTCAGAGCCATCAGGTCAATGTAAAGATTATCATCTCTTTTGAAAAGTATGTTCCAATTTAGTTTTTTTTTTGTTCATCTCCCAACATTTGTACTTCTTTCAAGTTAATAGCTTAATTGCTAACATTATGGGTTGTTCTGGGGCACAGATGGAGGACATTATTTCATTTTAATGCTTCATTTGCGGCTAGGTAAATATAAAAACACCAATTGAAATATTTCTGGGCATGCTGGATGCTTGCGTCTGTGATAGAGCCCTGGTGAAGTGGAGACTCGCTGGAGTGGAACAACACTGACAGTCAATATAGAAAATAACACTTAGGTTTTATTCTTAAAGGTGGAATACGTAGGATTTGTCAGTTGCTGGTGGTAAACACACCAGAAACATAGTGGATTTATAAGTCTCATTCTAAGACTGTCAAATACTGACAGCAAAATGATGAGAAAATAGGAAACTTCAGGCAGAGGGCAGGCTCTGCAGACACCACCACACTGTCCTAGTGGGTCAAAGAGGATGATTTTTATATGAGTCTGCACACTGGTTTTTAAATCCATCATAGTATGCCTGTAATGTCAACTCTTTCATTTTCTCTTCCTATAAAAATTATAAAAGCACCATTGTACTGAATTATAAACCGCCTGAACTGATTATTTAAAGTGAAAAATATAGTTTTCTATATGTAATGAAACTTCAGGTATTCTTCTCGTCAGATTATATTACCATAATACAGTATACCTGGGAGGAACAGGTAAATTAAATGAAATCAAACTAAGAATTTCCTGAACTTCTGCGTGCTCATGGGAGGACCTTCAGCCTGTCTCAGCGCTCACTCTCGGCATGCAGAAACCAGATCTTATTTGTGTGTTTGCTTTCAGCAAGTGGGGTCACCCTCAGTGGATCTCACCAAGCTGTATAATTCAACCGAGAGCTGCCCAAAGTCTGTGGCTCACGGCCCACCGCTCCCTCTCGTTGTGGGTTACCGAGGGCGAGCACACTCCCTGTGGTACCACACGTGCACAAGTACAATACATGCGTAAGTACATGGATGCATTTAAATATACACCGTCTAGTTCTATTCATACTAAAACACACGCACACATATATTTTAAATCTAAAATATAAGCTATATAATATCAAATATATTGTTTCAAAATGTATCTGATGTAAGTGCACTGTGGACTGAATTTAGTTTAAAATACACTTTAAAAATCATACAGGAAGTAGAGTTAGTGGAATTAACCAAACTAATAACTTAATGTAAATATGCAAGTTAATAAATTGAAAATTTTGTAGTATTTATTATCAGATCACAAAACACAAAACACAAAAATATGAGTTCTTCTTCAAAAAACATATATGATGAAAACTGTGTTTTTATCGCTGTGTCTCTCTACACTACACTTTAAGACAGGTCATGGTTGCAAATCATGACTAGTGTTGAATTATGTAATTAAAAGATAATAAATTGTTTAAAGTTTATAAATGTTCATGAGTGTGACTTGTTGATTCAACTTGTGCAATTCAACTTCAAATTTTAAGAGAGCTCAGACACAAATTTTTTTTGTATTACAATTAATAGTTTATTTTTACAGTAAAGAGGACAAAATTGCCACACACAAGATGCACTAATCTCTCATTTGTAAACAGCATAAAATATACACCCCCAAAGCATTTAAGATTTCATGAAAAATTGCATCACAGCAAATCAGACTGGTGAACAAATGGAAAGTATTAAAGTGTGTGTATTTGGCAGCACTTATATATACAGTAGGAGTGTATGCCTGGAGTTTGTTGGCTCGACACTGGTGGAGTTATGCAGCCAGGTGAGGCCAGGCGCCAGTAGAAGTGACAGTCTCACCTCCACTAAGCCCAATTCTGAGGATGTCTTTTAACGTCGGGAAATGTGGCCATTCACAGCCAGCCGAGCGTTTCAATGAGCCACATTAGCTGTTGCGCCATTGTTTTTCAAAAGGCAGCTCCGAACTTGCTTTGATGGCCGGGAAGCTGGCCCACGTTTCACTTTGTCATTCTGATGAGTTTCTCTTCATTCTGATCTGCTGAGTCTAGTAAACCTCCATGATATTGTAAGGTAAACCAGGGCATGACGAGGTTAGCCAGATGTGATAGGGCTGATTAAATTACAGCAACAAAAAGTTTTTAACTGGTTATGAAACAGTCTCGTTTAATTACTGATGCCTCTATACAGTATGAACTACATAAGCTGATGAGACCATCCTTGAGAAGATCGGCTATGTCTACATAGTTGTTCTTAATGGCTACTACAAGGCACGATTCTCCTTGAAATCAGATGAAATGAGCATGTGTTTATATTTTCATAGATAAAGTTACAGCAGCACTTTAGCCAGTTAAAAAGAAGCAGGGGGAGATTTTTCTTTACTAAATTTTATTTTTGTCATTATATTATATGGTTATTATGGTGGAAACACTACCGATTTTGTCCACAGGGACCTCTAACATCAACACAAAATGAAAGTTCCTTGTAGTAGCAGCTTTAAGTTGTTGTTTTTAAAAAAAATGTTTTTAAAGGCAGTATTGGGTTTAAATGTAAAATGTTTTAAATTGTGAAACCTTGGGAGTTATCACAGCAATGTTATAAAATTAACACTTGAACCACCAATGGATAAGATTTATCCATGATTGTTTTTTTAATTGTATGGAAAAATAAAACATTCAAGTCCCCCAGTCTTTGACGTTCCCTAAAAGTGTGCTATGTATCTACTGTTAAAACTTATCATGATAAAACTAGGTTTTTACTAATTGGGCATTTATACTTGCAGTGAGTAAAATTTACCCCCATAGAGAACGCAGTCATTTTTGCAATTGACTTCCTAAGTCCCGCCCTTTTCGCTCTGTGTTCCATTAACAGTTGAGCAAGCTTAGAACCTCTATCAACTTTTTCCTTTCCCTTTTCTTGTACTTTGATAAGTTGATTTTGAAGATGAACAAAAGATGTTGCTGGGGGTTATAGTAACATATATTCACATCTTAAGTTAGCTAATGTGAGCAAAATGCTACCTGAGTAGCTAGATAACCCAATTGTTAGCTAGATAGTAGCTAGTATTTTGCTAACATTAGCTAACTGGCTAGCTGATCTACATCAGTAGTTATCAAACTATTCAGCTACCATTTTGCTAACATTAGAAAAATGCATTCAAGTCGGTAATTAGGCTTGCAATGAGTGAAGGAGAGCCGTGGCACCGCACTCAGCTGTTACAGTTACATAATTTGACATAAAGCATACTGTTAGAGCTATTATTGAAAAGTTGGTGGTGTGGGGGAGGGGCTGTTGCCATTTGATCAACCCCTGTTAAAATTTAACAAATCACCAACTGCTTCTACCTTGAAAATCAATGCATTCTAATTGCGGGTGAATTTGATCCACTCTCAGAAGCTATTTATGTCTGAAATATGACATTTGATGGTGTTTTAATAGTACAAAGAAAATTTGGTTTTAGTGCGCTATGGTGGCTGGGTACGTTCAGTGCATGTGCATATGTCTCCTGAAACCCTTTGACCAAAATTAATATTCCACAGAGGGGATGTTGGCCATCTCTCATGTCCTCCGTCACTCATTCACAGCAAGTCATTTGTAAGTCACACTTTGGCTTTGAAGGGAGTCGGGCACTCACTAGAGAGGAATTCCCTCTTGAGGGCAAAATCCTCTGGAAGAGACCTATGATTATATCTATATTAATGTCTCTGTAAGTCTAGAAAGATGTTTTGTCTGCTGGATCTCGCAAATAGAGCTTTTTCACAAAGAAGAGGGTCATCTTAAACTGATTAGGGTGCAGAAATATCAGGTTCTTTTTGAAAGCTGGTGCTGCGCCTTTGGTCTTGTTGCGCAGACCCTATTGCCAGATGCAATAAATTATTAGTCTAAATCAGAACAGAATGTCAGCTTTGCATCAGGATAGTGATCCATGTCAAGGAAAAGAAACGTTATGTTTGAAGCAAAGCAACGACCCAGTGTCAGGGTCTATCCCAGCTAAGTCCAAGGCTATTATTTACTATTTCACATCTCACAGGATTTGGGCTCTTCCTGAAAGAGTATTGTACGATAGAGCTTTGTGGGGACTCAAGTGATTGAGTATGTTTTATCATCAGCAAAAACACAGAATTGGCCAAGCACTAAAAGAAATTCAGCAATGCTTTAAAATCACAGTAAGCTTTGTGGAAGGTTTGTTTTCAAAATGAATAAAATTCTGTATATTACGAAATGGCATGCTACATAGTAATGTGAAAAACAGATCACAAATGTTGGCCAAATAGCCAATGCAGCTTTTCAGTCTTTGTATCGTTACAAAGATTAAAAGCAATATCAAATTTCAGCCTTGATAACTTTTGCATGGAGTCTAAGAAACTAAGATATAACACAACAAATCCAACTTATATTGTGCAAAGTTATAATCTACGTTTTTCTCATTAAAGTTATACTGTCTGGCATAAGATGCACTCCATTTCTCCCCCCCGCAAAGGCCACAAAATATCTAAGCTTCAATAGCCACCATAATCACACAGGATTTGTGGGCCTTATCTAAAGTACTGTGTCATTTTTAATATATCTGCAGACCATTTACTACTTCAGCTCTCCTGTTATAGCTGCAGCAGCGCAGAGAGGTACCAACGGGAGATTTAGGTTTCTGCTCTCTTTTAAAGATCTATTTAAAATCTGTGCTCACTTTCATTTGGCTATTTTTTTTCTTTGTGGGAGCTTATACGACTGAAAAGCAAAAACTTTGAAAGGCTTATCTTCCGAGCCTCATATGCAGTCCCTGACACAGTCCCTGAAATACTGAACTGAAAATCTAATCACTGTATTGCTCTTTCATGTAAACACCACTGAAAGTGGTTTGTAGTGCATTAAAAACAAAGATTAAACTTGAATCAACATGTTTACATGGATGATATTTTTTTCAATCATTCTGATTATAAACTCCAACTTAACTGTTTATCTGATAAAGCATGTGTTTACATGCACCACAAGGATTTCATCAGAATATAACTTTTTTGACATGTGCAAACTGGTTCTGTCTCATAGATATATTATGATGAACTAGATACAGCATGCAAAGATGGCACCCATTCAGTCCAATCTATGTTCTACGTTCTACCCATAGTGAAGCGAGAAGCAAGAAGAAGTGGTTCCACCTGGTAATTTTCTGAATGGACCCCCATCATATCCTGGGAACAAAATTATCATCTTTAAATCCTTTAAAGTTTCTGATAGCAAAGTTTTATCTGCTATACTGACCAGTTCTGTTTTGCCACCACCATGTTTCTGTCCCTCCTGCAAGTCATTCATGACAAGTCACCTACAGCCGCTTAGGCCACAGAAAGAATATATTTCTTCCAAATAGAGAGAAACAATTGGAATAAGTATTTACATTGTTATTATTTTCCATTAGAACAGATTATCAAAGGTTTACACCACCTACCTCATTTCATTTGAAAATTTCTTCTGATCTGGCTGGATTGGGCCACTATCTTCTGATTGAAGTGGTTACAGGAGGCATTTTTTCTCTGATTGGGCTGTTATTCTGATTTTTTTGTGGAATATTAGGGTCCATGTAAAGGCAGCTGTTGATAAGCATGAAGCACATTTGAGAATAAATTAAAGAAACCTACAGTCTAACTTTAATGACAACCTTAAGTTTCTCATGACAAAGAACCAAACTAAAATATTCATAATCTATAACAGCATTTGCCCCCTGAAGCAAACCATGTAGGGTTTTGTACAGCAGCCGACTCGTGGGCCTCAGCACACCATCTAGTGAGCCGTGGAAGCAGTCGTCCTGCCAAAGGGTTATTTAAAAATTAATAATTCATTTATTTGGCAATTTACAAAGCTAGCTATTTTCATATCTAAATATGCTCAAGAATTCACATAAATAAAAATGTCAAAGTAAATTCATGATATCAGCGACCAGTTATGCTTGAATATCGCCGCGCCAATCACAGCACATCATCAGGTATGTGTTTTTGCCACTGTTAGATAACTAACATTGCCTCTGACGCTGTGGCAAGAAATGGATTGATGATTGAAATTACCACAAACAATTGTGACTGTCACAGAATGCAAGGCGAGGAAGAAACTGAAGCCAACTTTGAGTGCTACGCTGTGAGTCAGCCTGTCATCCATCCCATCATACTTGATCTATTTTTTCCCGGAGGCGAACCCAAGTGTCTCACTGACGGTGAGACTCTTGGGCTCAGCGGACAGTGGCATAAGACTCAGCAGCCTATTTTACAGCCTATCCTATTGTTTCACCTTTTTTTTTTAACCATGTTGTGTTTTTTTCTCATTTATTTGAGAAGGTGGTTCTCAGAATATTTTTTGACAATCAGAAATGGGCCTTAAGTTACAAAAGACTGAGAACCCCTAAGCTACAATATATGTTAATCTTAAGGCACCTATAGTACAGCAGAGATAGGAGTTCCCATTAGCTATAGTCATGCTGGGCCACACGCCAGCTTACAGTCATGCGAGCGTGTGGCTCAAGAATCGCGCTCAAACAACTCGTCACAGTTCAATGACAAGACAGCACCCTCCCTGCTACAGTATGTGGAACCACAAGTGACTAAATAGCAGGCCTGCGCAAACACAACCCAAACTGCTGAACAATGTCATCTTAGCAAGCAGCATCCGTGTCTGCAGAGTGCTTCCTGGATGTACCCATGAGCCCCATGGGTGCTGTCAGAGGTCAGCGAGGGCCGGGCAGGGAATATATGAACAAGATTTCCAATAAAACAAGGCAACTCTGACCAGCATGCGAGCTGCAAAATCAAAACCAGGTGGGCTGCCCGTGTTCAAAACTATCAAATGAACACCAGATCATGATGCAGTTAGGGTGTATATGTTTTTCTTCCTCTCCGTGCACCACTAAAAGACACACAAGTGATCGGCTACATTTAGCAAACACTGCACCTTGTTAGCATGAGAGAAGGATATGTGAAAATGGAGCTGAGCCAAGAAGCAAGATTTCTTACTGTACAGCTCAGTCCAGTGTCAGTCCAGGCCAGTTCTCTTCAGAACTTCAGAAGTGAAAATGCTCTCAGTATGTCAGCTACACCACACTCTTATTATTTTCTCTTATACCATATATCAGGTTAAGCCCTTTGCCTTCAAACATTTCTGTGCATTTTGAAATGTGTGCGTATTGCTTGTCCCAATCATGAAAATCATGTGATTTGAATAAGGCGAGGTGAACTGTTTAAGTGATCATGCATTTGCCATGAAATATGTCCTCATTAAGGATGAAAGATTAGGTTACCTTTTCGCAACGAAAACAGTAAACTGAGTCGAGAAAACAGTCGGCTTTCAAATGTTTTCCTGCCAGGACTGTAATGCAATTTTCTGCACTGAAGAGGGCCCTATACAGAAATGAGCCCGAAGACATGCAAGAAGGTACACACAGAAACACTTTGCTCGCGGTCAGGAAGGAAGTACCTTGCCACCGAAAAGTGAGTTAGGAATAATGGAAAATACAAAAACAATCAAAGGAAATCTATTCTATGTAAGTGTAGCAGGAAACTGTTAGACATTAGCACACCGTAGGACTGTTTCTTTGAGGGTTATTTCTTTTGAACCTCGCACATAAGAAGATAACAATAAAAAAAAACCAAAGTACCACAGATGTGATGTAATGACACTCTAAATCTCACTCTAAAAATACTAAGAGTTGATGTGAAACTGAGTGAGTCAGAGGCTCAGTAGTGTCCGTGGCAACGTCAATAGTGCTGACAGCTTTTAATAGTGTTGCCAGTATGAACATAGTTCCCTGTTAAAGGAATAATACTCAGAGTCTCTGGACGATTGGCTGTTGGTCAGCTGACTATACACCAGTTGGCTTCTATACTGCATGCAAGATAACGTGCTTTTTAAGGCAGCACCCATTTACTATGTTTGGAGAGCCTTCTTTGGATACTGATAGGATTCCCCCATCATTCTTGAGTAATAACAATTTGTCAGTCAGCCCACTGTTTATATTATGTGGTATTTCATGCACATTTCATCACCAATCCCCTTAACAAGACTGACAAACCTGTCTCACTACTGTCATCATTATGATGTCCTGGTTTTTCAGTGAAAAAGCTCCAATAACCCCATTGTGTGATACCTTTCTTGCACCAAATAGCAGACAGACAAAGTCAGCAACTACCTTGTGAACACAGCAGAGCATTTAACAGCTATGGAGCCCGACAGTTCCCTCAGAGGTTGGTGGAGTCCAAAATGGAGCTAAAAGAAGAAAGTGGATACATTCGTCAAACATGACCTCAAATGAATGCTATAATGAATGATATGTTGATAGGTAACACACCATTGTTCTGACTGCTCATTATTCCAAAAGCAAATGGCTATTGTGTTGAAGGCCCGCTGTTCTGAAAATATTTTTTAACCCAAACCATGATCTTTCACTAAACCTCACCCAGTAGTTTTTGGTGGCTTAAACCAAACCAAACAGTGACCATTTCACAACTAATGTTAACCACGTGTTTATTACTTTTACTATGATGACAAAGGTCACCTGACTATGAACACAAAGGTCACCTGACTGTTGTTATCCTGACGATAAAAGTCACCTGATGAAGGTCACCTGATACTTTATCCCTTCCTGCATGACCCAATACACTATGATACCAAGGGAAAGAAAACTCCAGGCAGAGTGTGTATTTTTGGAGCAGTGGGCTTTTGTTTTTGAGATAATGGGCTGTTGAATAAATGGGTTTTCAGTCCAATGGGACATATTTCAGATTATTGGGATTTTGGAATAATGGAATAATGGGCTGTTAGAACAATGAGCAGTCCCCTGTTTTCTAACACATTCACTATATTAACTTTACAAGATGACTATATGCCAGACTATAGTTGAATTTACAGGTTTATCTGCTGGCCAAACACAAACTGTATTATATTTAACCTAATTCATTATTGGACTTTTTAAAACCTCACTAACCCTCATTTTAATGTAAACCCATTCAACACATTTATATCAGGTAATGGATTTTAATCAGTGGTTATTCCTAGAAATGGTGTGTGTGTGAGATTTTAGTATTGTTGGACAACAGCCTATGTAAATATTTCTTACACTTTAACAAGTTGCATCACCTACCATATAACCTGTGTGTGCAGTGCTTTGTAGGAACATGTTTGTGTATTGAATTGCGTTTCTGACAGGATGTGGGAGAAATGCCCCAGAGCGAGGCAAAAAAACAGCAATCAGATTAGGGCGTCGTGACTTCATCATCAAAACACTTTTTCACGGCTATCATCAGGCGACACAAAGCGTTTGAGTCGAGGACATGAAAGGCCTGTGACAGCATTTTCTCATTTCAAGTAACTTAAGCTAAACTTTCACCTCTCCGTTGTGCTATTGGCTCTACAAAAATACCTGTTGTGAGAAGTCTGCCATGGTCTGTTTGTGGTTAAGTTGGCCATGGTTACCCCTGAGGCAATTTCATGTATTTCCTTCACACTTCTGTCAAAGCTCATAATACGTGACAGATTATACTCCCAAAGAAGAGCTGGGAAGAAAGTACAACCTCAAATTTAGTGTAAAATGTGTGCTGGTGTACACCCAACTGCCATCATTAGTATAGTAGCCATATGCCATGTGTGTTTATTTGACTTTGATGAAGACAGTATTATCAAAACATTAGTTTGTCTATTAGAGGCTGGAAATCAGTGTGCTCCAGTCCCTTTTTTTCCTCTCCAGTTTTACTGTTCTGGAACTTAGAATCACCTGATTTATCTGCAGACTGGAAGATGTGCAGAGAAGCCACTCAGTAACATAAGACAGGATATTGCATCAGAAAGTTAGAGTTAAATGACTACTTTTTTAGTTTGTAGTGGTAAAATGTCTCATCATTTTTGCTTTTTGAATCCCTAAACACAGCTTTTCATATTGTTCTGAGTTCTGAATGATCATTCACAAGACTATCTGGCAGGTTTTAACCTTAATAACCTCTCTCTTTTTAGGTTTTCTACTCTTTCCGTCTAAATCTGTACACATCCATTCAAACCTGATGTTCTGTGATTTAAACCATCATAATTTACATAGCTTTTGATATGGAATTGGCTAAAATAAACAAATCTTCTAAATAACTCCAGCAATTACGCTGACTGTGATATTAAACCTCTGTGACCCACATGTTGGTACTAAAGTAAACTATGCAAGTAACTGGGTAGTTTATGTAAACACAGAGAGAAAATGGCTGCTTAGCCCAGTAGCAGCGGCAAATCCCTAAGTACTGGAGCCTATGATTAGATCCACTCAACCTTTGGAACAATAAACTTCAACTTCTGGTCGTCCTTAATCGGACATTTAATCTCTCTTTTTTTTCAGGATCAGAGTTGGTTCAAAAGCTCCTAACTGTCCTTTAATGCCCTTTAAGTGCTCCAGTTGAGTAGCTGTTTCATGTGCAGAATGTTTTCATAGTTTAAGATAGGAGTTGGATGAAGCAGCTTGTCCAGAGTGGTGGATTCAGGACATGTTTGGTTAGTTAATTTCAGTACTCATGCCAGTTCATGCTCTAGTCGGTGTCAGCTGCATTTATGCTAAACTACAACATTACAGATTGTACAGCAATTGAAGTTAAAAAAAAAAAGAATAGAAAGAATATGACTATAAGTGCTCCAAAAAGACCAAATAAGAACACCATCACTACAATACAAAATAATACAGACTATTTCCCTGAGAGGCAGAGTCAGAAAGTCCCTAAAGTTTAAAAAAGAGAAAGAAAGAATATCATCAACAGAAATGCACATTAATTGTTCACTCTATCATTTCCTGCAGATGCACACCATCGTAATGATAATCAGTCCTATTGAGATGGGTCCACCTCAGCATTTTGTGTTGATTTAAGATAGTAAATTGGTTGTCGTGTTTGTTTGCTTCAGTAATATCTGAACAACTGAAGAAATATCTGCTGTCCCAGTCTGGAGCAATCAGGGTGTATTCTGTTTGGCATGCTTGAGTGCTCCTGAAGTCCACTGGGTGAAGGGGAACTACACTGGATCTCAGCCGAGCTGGAAAACTGTCCTGTGAGCGGCTCTTCAGCTGTGAAATGGACATTCTGCGTTTGACACAGTGAACGGTATGAGTACAGATGAAATGACAAGACAACCAGGCGTCTAAAGACAACTTTAAACTATCATTAATAAATGGTAAATTGATTGTTGTTTTACTGTCAGCCATTCCAAATGCTTTTTAAACTGTTTATTAAGCAGTTGTAAAGTATTATAAACATCAGTTACAACTTAATAATGGCCCTCCAAATAAATGTTAATTGATGCACTACACAGTATTAAGCATTTACAAAGTATCATTAACATTAGTTGCAACCTTAGAATAACCATCCAGACAATGTTTATAGACAACAGATTCTCACTCCCACCTTGTCAAATCCTGCATCTTGGTCAGTGGCCGTATGCTTCAAAAAATAACGCTGTAGGTGCTCCTCTAGCATCATTTTTGCATGTGCAGGACTCCGTGGTCAACTTAGCAATAATAAATGTGCAACGTCTGGATAGACTTTCAGAATAGAGGTTCCTGAGGTTTAGGAAGCAACACTATATGGGTAGGTTCAGGAAAAGGTCACACTTTGGGTTAAAATAACTACTATATAAATTAATATATACATAACATTATGCACATATATTTGGTACGTAAGGTATTTTAAAAATCAGTTTCAACTTTATAATAGCCATCAGACATTTATTAATGATGGTTTTTATAAAGTGTTGCCTAAAAATCAGCACTAAAAGGAAAGTTTTCAACATGACTAAATCTTTCTGAGTGAAGTTAAGTTTTGTTCCATTCATATCGTGTTTATTTACACAGTGATCAATTGGTTGCAAGACTAGCAGTCAGCTACAAATTATGTGTGAGCACGAGTGCTCACCACGCCGCACTCACACTCAGCTGGTTTTGATGCAAGGATGGGATCATGGGACAACTCTTGGACGGCTGTGAAAGGGCTGTGGACTCTGGCGGTCTGCTGCAATGCTCTGTGGGTGGGAACACACACCAGTGTCCTCGGCAAACCCAAAAGCAGCCCTACAGTGCTGGAATAAGTAGGCCCGACCCCGTGGCCCGCGACACTAGTGGTCCAACGGCGCCTGTTGGCTGAGCCCAAAACACCATTTCTGCAGCAGATGTATTTGTAAGATTTGGTAGTGCAACAACTTCAAAGTCCGACTTGATTGTTTTTGATTGTGTGATTATTCGATGCTGCCGTCTTTTTCTTTTATTTCTGGGGGGAAAAGATATTATCATTCAACCACACTTATTTAATTGCAGCAATTGGAGCCACTCTAATTGGGCCTTGCCTTTCATCTGTAATGGTAATGATTATGAGATTGTGTTTGTGCTGAGCAGTCTAGTCTGATGAGTAAGAGTGGAATGATATGACTGCTTTAGCAGATATCATCCGTTTTTTGAGTTTTTTTGTGTTTTAGCCTCCTACGCAGTAAACTATGCTAAGATAATCTGATTCAATACAGCATGTATTTCTGTTTTTACAGCTATCAAACAAGTCCTACGTGCACTCACATTGTTCCTCATCTTAATGTTTGGAGCTGATTTGATCTTTCTAATGGTGGTCTTGAATAAGTAAACAGTGAATGCCTGTTCACAATGTCAGCGTGCTTTGTCAGAGCTATACGCAGACATTTAAAGAGCATCTTATCATGTTGATTTAAGCAATTAAACATGAAGTTGCCCACTGCAAGCTCCGACTGACTGTATCATCTTAATTATTATCTGCAGAACCTTATCCTCAAAGCGTTTTCTGTGGCCCGATAAAGGGGACTTATCACAGTCATTACGTGGTTAAATGTCTGGCTATTTAAAAAAAAAAAAGTTTGAATTTGGGAAATGTTAGGCGCAGTACAACCAAGCCTTTAATGTGTTTGGGTATGGTGGTTTACAAATGCTTTCAGGTTGCATGTGTTTAGTAATTAATCCTTAAATGATACCTTGTACTCTAATCCTTTCGTGTGACAAGCATATCTCGATTAAAGAAGTTTAAACAGACTGTTCTTTGACCCAGGAAATTGTTAGTGGGGTCTGAAAAATCGCTAAATGGGCAGATTTTTTTTTTTTAGAAACATGGTTTGAAAGTTCACATCAGTGCCTTTCTGACTGTATGTTAATGATTTACAAGTGATTCGGGATTTGTTTTTATTAAATTTGTGATCAAAAATCAATTTTAACATCTTGTTCTCCTTCCGTCTGGTGACTCATCTCTGTAGCTACAGTTGTGCATGGACTTACTAATATTCACCCAGGTGACTGGAGTTTTTTGCCCCTAAGTCAACCACATCCAGATCATGATCTAATCAAATGTGACAAAGCATTGCAGGGAAAGATGGGCAGCGATCTGGACTCTGCCCATGCCAGTATAGGAGCTGTTTTGACAGGGATTATCACTTTCATCACCAGGTAATTTATAACAACCCCCAGCTTCCACAGACCTCATATCTTTCCTAAAGAACTGTGCTTACATATACGAGAGCGATGCTGGTAGCTCGGTTTCTCACCTTCTGCTGAAGTAGGAGGGGGAAAAAAACAAAACATTCAAACATCACTTTATCTTTGGCCCATATTGCAGGCCAATGCTTGCACAGAAGACCGGGCTATGAGTGTCTTGGCAGAACAATCACCTGCATAGTGATGCAAAAGCTGAGGAATTTATCCAGAAGTCTTCATAAATCATCTCTTTATGTAAAGATAAACTCTGCTCATGCAGCTTTGACAGGCAGCAAACAAGTTCTGGAAATTTTAAAGTTTTGCAATCTTGTTCTTGTTTAATTATTTTCCCAGCTGTCAGTTGTGACATGTTCTCATAATATTCACTCAATTTCTCCAGTAGAAATGACGCAACATAATGAAGAGTGACAGGACCAGGAACAAGGGGTGAAAAAATGAGGAGAAAGAATTTTTTAACCTTGCATATCAAGATTAAAATCGAAATGTCAAGAATAAAGTCAAATTTTCAGCATTAGTGCCAGGCAGAAAAAAAAAATCCAAGATAAAAATATATCATTTTTTTTGCCACTTTGAGAATAAAATCTAAATGTTGAAATACCATTTAAAAAATTGTACTTTAAACTACTATTCTAAACCTTATTTTCTCAACATTTTGACCTTACTGTCAACATTTCAACTTTATTCTCATTCGTAAAGGTATAATCTGCAACATTTTCCTGAGAAACAATGAATAGTCTCAGAAGTAGTGCTTGGGACATTTCACCAACCCAAAATGTTGGTATTTGACGTTCTGATGCGTTAACAAACAGCTCTGACAGATCCTACTGACTCTACCTTTAACATTTCAAATTTATTCTCAACATTTTGACTTTATACACAACATTTCAACTTTCTTCTCTACATTTCGCCTTTATTCTCAACATTTTGACCTCATTGTAAACATTTTGACTTTATTCTCAAAACATAGCGGGAAAAAAAAAATCCCATTCTGATTTATTTTTTCTTATTCCTGGCACTAAAAGTGAAAGTTTGACCTTATTCTCAAAATGAAGAACATAAGAATTGTTCCCCCTCTCATTTCCCCCCTTATGCTTGGCCCTAATACTCTGTAACTCTGGGATGTATTGGCATAGACGCACAATGCATTTAAGTCTTATACATTACACCACAGTGCGTATCATAGCAAGCTCTGTCTTGTAATAAATGTCAAATTCTTGTGTTAGACTTAAATAAGATCTCTTAACTGTCACAACAAAAAATGATGCACAGACTTTGCACACGATTCATGCAAGAATTTGCATTACAACAGTGGATTAACCTGAATTGTAAATCCGGACATAGTGTAGATATGAAGATATGAAGACTATTCATGATGTAAGCATACCATCTATTCAGTTTGCTCAATGCACATGTTTTCACACTGCGGCGTTATCATAACAGCATCTGTAACAAGCACCTCCACCCCTTCCATCAACATCAACAAAACACACAGGTAAAAACAATTATACTAAGGCGCCAGTGGTCTGCAAAGCTAAGTCATTTGCAGTGTACTGCAGCAGCATATACATATACTGTATTTATTCATTTATAACAGTGCATTTCAACATTGACATTTACGATGGATCAGTACCTTGTCATATGCACAAAATTACTCTTAAAACATGGAGACTATAAGCAGAAATCATCATGAATATTGATAAAGAACTAGTGTTAGAGCTCCATGATTTTATTAAAACAAACAAACAAACAAAAAAACCCGACAAAACTATTAACAGCTATTTGTTACTGTGGTTCTGGCAGATTTTCTCCAATTTCTCGACAGATTACTTTTAAATGTTAACATTTGCTAATGTCGACTACATTTCAGATCTACTCACCACAGAGTAATGAGACTCAGTCCAATGGAATCCTTGTAGGAATGCATGTTAACATATAATATACAAAAATCAAAGACAGAGAGGCAACCAAGGCTCTACCCATGTTCTTGTCAGTCTGCCTGCTTTGGTTAAACAGCACTGAAAGGACACCCTGCTCAAGCATTACAAAGGATATCCTACACATGTTTGTTATACATCAAATTGAAAATCATCACACATAATTTGCAAAAAGAGAGACAGAGAGAATGAAAGCGAGAGGAGCGAAGGCCAAAAATGTGGCCGCACGAGATTTTCCTCATTGCTTTTTTGTGTGCTTAAACTATAGTTCCAAAAAGCCACCCACACTTCACCACGCAGGGAGAAACCAGTCTCAAACTGGCACCTATTTATGGACTTTGCTACTGCCAGAGAGAAATTCCTCCTACAGTGAAAAAAGCCCATTGAATGTGTAGCTCATCCATCATTCTAAAGCCATTGGCTTTAAAACAGAAGCAGCAAGGCTATGATTTGGTAACACGCTTTGCTTTGATTGGTTCCCCACTTATGCTTTTGACTTCCCTTTTAACTTTTTTCCCTTCAAATAAAGGCCTTCCCCTCTGCAATACAACATTTTCATTAGTTGAAGTATCGCATTCTGGATTTCTGTTCCATGGCTGAGTTTATGACCTTTAAAAATGTGCAGTATGTCAGCACTGAGGTTAATCTTGTGTCGTGTGAACTGCTCGCTGGTGTGACAAGTCGGGGAGCTGACGTCACAAGCTCCACTTCACCTGCGCAGGCTACTACTCATGCAAAGAAAGACGCGGTGGCCCCTGCCATACCTGCTTTGATGCCAATTAACTAATCTTCTCCCGGCCTCTTCAAGTATGCAAACATTGCTGCGCTATCTGTGTGAAAATCAGCCCAATAGTCAAAATTACTTCTATTCAGCATGCTCAAAACCAGTGCCTGTTACCTATGATCCACTGAGCCAGTCATAGCAATCATTGTTGAGGCTGTGCTTATCCACAGTTTGACTTAGCCAACTATGTTGTTATTGTAGTCATTTATCCAGTGTAATCAAAACTATGTTGCTCAACTTTCAAAGTGCTGGGAATCATTCATGGTTTATTAGGAACAAAATGGATAATGCACTGTTTAAAAAAAAGTTTAGAAAACTCATAATTACAAGGCAACTGTCTTCACTACATGTTTATGTTTTTAAGGAAACTCAAACACGTTTTTAGTTTTAAAATAA
>JAJHUR010078381.1:0-25928 GCA_027495735.1 Lutjanus campechanus | reverse complement strand
GCGGCAGCGGCTCGGGCAGGAGTGAGCAGCCGGACGAGGCTACTGCTTGCTCCCCAGCAGCAGCTAAGCTAACTTCACAAAGTTCAAGTTGAGATCGAGTCTCTGTCTCACGACCACCGTTGTCTGACTTGCTGGCGTGGTTGTGCTTGAACCACTTTCGAATATCCATTGTTTACTTTGTGTTAACGGTGCAGCAGAGAGCAGCGTCTTGCTGGTGCAGGTAACTGCGCGCTGGACGCAGATGAGTGACGTGCACTGACGCGCGCGCACTTGTCCCTCTTTCCAACTGAGCATGCAGACACATCAACTGAGGGTGCAATGCATGCTTATGCACCCTCGTAGAACCGGGCCTGCGATACATCTGTTCTTTTACTCAAGTACCATTTTGAACTCGGGACTTTTATTGTAATGGAGTATTTTTAGGCTTTGGTATTTGTACTTTTTAAGTTTACAGCAAACATCGATTTCAGTGTGCTAACTTACTAATGTTTTTGTTCTTTTGTAACAGAACTGATAGTTGACACTCTGCTAATGAGTTTTATTACAGTGGGCATGATGAAATCCAAAACGTTCCCTTTTTTCAACTGTTCAGGAGCCACAGGGTTACTCAGTATATCGCACAAAGAAGCTTGTCCCATTAAGAACACTCAGTAAAGACTTGGTGAGGACAATTGTTGTAGTTTGAGGAGTTCAGCCAAAGGTGTAATGAAAATCACATCCTTGACGCAGATATAGGCAAAAACGACAGAAAAGAAGCCACTTTAAGAACACTTTTGCTTTTGTAGGTTAATTAAACACCACCAATTTACTGTAAAGTTTAAATCTTACTTTAGCCAATTTTGGGTGATGGCCCAGAAATAAATGCTCTTGCACACATGATAAAGGAAATCTCTCCTGACTTCACTCCCTGCAGTTTTTTCTTCATTGCATTCACTTAACTGAGTTCTTCAGTGCATACCAGCAGTGAATAATAATAAAAGGTGCAGACACTGGGTAAGTGGGAGGAGGTTCTGGGAGGAGAACTGCAGTGATTTTATTGAAAGTCAAAGTCAGTCAAGCACCTATTTTAATATATGAATCAGTATAAATAGCATAAACAATACATTTATAATGTGTCATAGTATGTATCTAGAAACAGCGGTGCTAGATGTATTGGCATCAATTGATTTGATTTCATTTGATTTAGCATAAGAATATGCAATAAATCTATGTACAGTATAAACTTGAAAAAGACAGAGAGATAAAGATGGTCCATATTGTCCTGCTGTTATGTCTATATTTCATTCTCCCTACACTATTTTTCTGTCCTGGCTGCAGGAGAGCTGCCACTGAATGATCCACACTTCTTCACTTCACCTCCTGCTGCTATTACCACACCACACTACTATGTTGTGAGCCTACAGCTAAACCAGAAAAGCAAGACAATGTCAAAACACATTCTGCATCTGTTTCAACGGCATTGCTTCATAGTTAAAGAGTTTGGGTACTAGACTGGCCTGCAGTCCAGACGTGTCTCCCATTGAAAATGTGTGGTGCATTATGAAGCGCAAAGTACGACAACAGAAATCTCAGTCTGTTGAGCACTTGAAGTCGTATATCGAGCAAGAATGAGAAACAATTTCACTTTCAAAACTTCAGTAATTAGCGTGTCAGTGCTTACTGAGTATTGTTGAAAGAAAAGGTGATGTATCTTGGCAGTAAATGTGCCCCTGTCCATGCTTGTGAAAAACTGAGCCTTTCAAGGATACCCAATCATTATTCTGTCACCTGTGACCAATAAAAGTGTTTACCTTTTGTGTGTTTTTTGAGCATTCAACAAATTTCCCAGTCTGTAGTTGCCCCTTTCCCAACTTGTTGCAGGCTTCAAATTCAGAATGAGTGTATATTTACAAAGAACAATTAAGTTAATCAGTTTGAGCATTAAGGGCCGGATTTACTAAAGGTTTGCATGTATTAAAACGTGTGCAAACTGATTTACTAACAGTGCGCGCTAAGGGTTGCGTCTTTCAAAGGTGAAAAATAGCGCGTCTGCATCCAGTTAGTACGTCTCCTGTAATGAATATGCAATATGGGGCGTTCACACGCAATTTTGCGTGTGTTGGGTGGAGAAAATGTAAATATATTAATTTAGCACCTGCAAAGTGATTTATCAAACTTGAAAGCAATTTTGCTCATAGAAATTGCGTCTATATTTAACATGTGTCAAAGTTAGGTGTAAACGGTTTGTATGCATAGTTGCGCACACATTTCTGCAGTTATTGTTGCAAGAAGGAGACATCGAAATGATCAAAGGAGACACAGAGAACGCATTTTTCACCCTTGTGTGAACATTTTTGGAATGAACGAGGAAACAATCATTAAAACACATCGCCTATCCGGCATTGCCATTTTGGAGCTGTTGGAGTGGATTTGGAGCTTGTGCCCCCCGCAGACACTGAGCATGTGTACAGAAATCATAAACACACTTTCATTGAATGTGCAGTGCGTTTGTGATGCCAAAGGCATCATTACCCATGTTGTGGCAAAATATCCCGGGTCACTACATGATTCTTTTATTCTGAGAAACAGTTTTCCAAGTTGCGAGATGGCGAGTTTGGAGATGGCTGGCTTGTACGTGAGTCGATTGGTAAAATCCTTTGTAAAATAATTTATTACATTAAAAACAAGAGCATGTTTCATTTTGATTCATTTGCTTTTTAAGGTGACAGTGCACCTGTTCCTCAATGCTGGTCAGAGGCATCTCATCCACTGTGCCCCCACCTGTTTTATTTGCAGACATTTTATTATACACCAATTTTTCTTTTGTTCGTTCTCTGATATATTGATATCTTCTTTTCACTTCATCCACTGTTCGCATCGTTTTACCAACAGCATTTACTTTTTCACAAATTTCGTCCCATATAGCGTTCCTTTGTGCGACAGATATTTTTTTTTTGCTGTAGCTCATTCAAGTGTTTATTGACTTCATCTACCAACACCTCTAATTCCATAGGGTCGAATTTCACTTTGCGCTTCTTCTCTCCAAACTCGCCATGCTGCAAGACGCAGCATGAAACACTCAAAACCCTCATTTAAATAGGGCGTCTCCAACACGTTTGCACCCGCTGCCATTTACGCAAGCAGTCTTAGTAAATCACCCGCAAACTGCGGTTCAGCACGCGCAAAATTCTAGATTGCACAAGCAAATTAGTACACGCAAATTGGGATCTTAGTAAATCTGGCCCTAAGTGTATTGTCTTTGTACTTTATACAATTGGATACAGTTTGAAAAGTTTTTACAAACCATTGCATTCTGGCTATATTGCATTTTAAACAACTTTTTGGGAATCATGGTCATAAATTATGAATTAACAATCATTAAAGCCATTAGTAACAACTTTAATTTTACATTCACTAGCAAAGACCACACCATCAACAATATGTGTTTAAGTGAGGTACGTGGCTGCGTTTGGGGAAGCTTAAGCTGAGAGGTGACCGTGCCTTTGCTGTAGCAGCTCCTAAACTATGGAACGATCTGCCTCTCCACATCAGACAGGCCTCCTCTCTGTCTATTTTTATTTAAAACCCATCTTTTTTCCTTGGCTTTTGACATGTGAGATGCTGAATGTACTTTTATTTGTATTCTTATTCTTATTTTATTGTTTATTTTGTGTATATGTATAGCTGTTTTATGTCTTTTAATCTGTCCTTGTATTTTATTCTTGTACTTTGTTTTTATTTTTTCTCTGTACAGCACTTTGGTCCACTGTGGTTGTTTTAAAGTGCTCTACAAATAAAGTTGGATTGGATTGGATTGAAGCTTCAGAGGGGAATCCAGTTAGGTGGGTAGCCTATTTATGCCGGAAGAGGCGTGGTTGAGGTGTGGTCCTGCTCCCGAAACTCTGCTAGAAAGCTTCAATAACTGAACATTACTGTCCAGTCAGCAACTCAACAATTATTCCACGGTACTATAAAGTGTAAATGTGTTCATTTACATGCTGTTGATACAACTGTTAAAAGAGCTTTGACATCTGCTTGTAGTCATAGCCAGAAAATCTGTTGCTCTGTGATTCTCTCCACTGAGGTTTGAATCAACCTGTGAGATTATTTTGTTCCTTCAGAGCAAAGTGTGTGTGTGTGAGGGTGTGTATATATCCATGGGTGTTGAGAGAGAGTCATCCGTAGGAAGGGAAGATGCTGAATAATGATCACAGCTCAGAAATGACAACTGCTGCGAAGAGGAATCTGTGACCTTTCCGACTTTTCTATATCAAATATGTTTCGGAGGAGAACAGCTGCCTCTTCCGATCTGACTCTCCAAATAAGAATAAAAAACAATATGGATCCCCAGTGTCAGCTTTGCAGGGAATGGTGTGTAGCAGGGCGGTGGCAGTTTGGCGGTGTATTCCTTCATCATTTTGAGTTTTCTTGTTTTCCGTCTTCCCCAGACAAAACAATTGAAGGGCTGTTTTCATTGCCACATATTCTTTGCATTATGGGTAAGACGATACACACGGCAAACTGTTCAAAACCAGGAGGTGCCGCATGGGCGCTGTCATCTGAAACTAAATGAAACATTTAGCCAAGGGACATGGACTCCTATAAGGCAGCAAAAGTAGACAGTATATGAAATGCTGCTGAGGGAAAGGAGGGAGGCGGAAAAAAAGCACTCAAACATTTTATATAGTAAGTGGTGCCATCTTCTATGGCCAAACAACTCAATCAGCAATCTGTTGGGACATTTAGAAAATGGGATTCTCCTCCAGTGATGACTGCAGGCATTCCCTTTCTTGGTGATGGAGTGATATCAACCAATCCTCTGCTTTTATTTACCTTTGGCACGCCATTTCAAATTTAATATTACAGCATGTATTTCCACATCTGCCCTGGCTGGTTTTTATCAGAGGTCAGAGTGCTGTCATTCAAAGTCTATCATGGAAGAAACATTAAATAAAAACATTTTGTCTGTGCTGCATTGGTGTTGCAGCCTCTGTCACTGAGGAGCCTATGGACTGTAAATGGGTGCAGTGCACTGTGGGAGCTGCTGCCATACAGATAGATTACTCTTGTCACTGCTGATCTACGTGGAATGGCTGGCCATTACCAGAATGATCTCAGGCCGCATACAAATGCACATTATATAAGCGGAGCACAGGTGGACAATCGGCATGAGATAGATATTTGATGGAGACAAGTAGTGTGTATTGTAGCTATGTGGCGAAAGACAGATGGCAACACGAACTGCAGTAAAGTGCCTGCGAATACGCATGCACACACGCACACTCACAAACTGAGACACATGCAAGACACACCCATGTGTATCCGCTCACACACGGTACACACATGGAGTCCCAAAGCAGATAAAGCCATCAGTGGAATTAATATCTGTGTGCTGTAGTGCATTGGGCCAAAGCCTTAACCGTAAACACATCACTCACAGTGTAGCCAACCGGCCAAGGGATCAGCTCAAGGGTTGGGAAGGAGGGGAAACGATTTAAGTGTGCGCTGCAGCTGAGCAGCACTAAAACACTAAGACAGAAAGCTCGGAGATACATATGGTGAATGTTCCCCTCTTTGGTTGTAACAGATTTTTTTTTTTAACGACTGCATTATTGAACAAGTTTGGTGACATTCTAGATTTGTTTGTATTGACAAAAAAATCAAACTAAAAGTCCAAAACTAACAGTTAACTGATCCTACTAACTATTTGTCTGAGTTAGAGTGCCATATTCCTCCACAACATGGCACCGTTGTTTTTTTTTGTTTGTTTGTTTGTTTGTTTTTTGAGTCAACCCCACATTGATCATTCTGCTGTCTGGAATGCTCATTAGCATACCAAATGCCAAATGTGTACTAATCCACGGCTGAAAATAGTATTGTAAATGCAGTGTTTTCTTAAAATTACAACCCCTATTTCCAAAAAAGTTGGGATGCTGTGTAAAAGGTAAATAAAAATGCAATGCAATAATATGCAAATCCTTTTCAACCTATATTCAACTAAATACAGTACAGAGACAATGTATTTGATATTTAAATGAATAAACTTCTTTGTTTTTTGGTAAATATTCACTCATTCAGAGTCTGATGGCTGCAACAAGTTTGACAATACAAACCGAAAATCCTTTATCAACATCATCCAAACACTGTTGTCTTCTCGGAGGTTGTGTGCTCTGAGCTAAAGGACATAGCTCAAAAGCTAACATATGTGATGGTATGAGGGTGTGTTAGGGCCCATGGCATCAGGGATCATTTTCACATCTTTGCATCACATTAAATATCTTGTCTTTGTACTGAATTTAACTGAATATACTGTAGGTCAAAAGGAATTTGTACATCACTGCAGTCTGTTTTTATTCACATTTAATTGTCCCAACTTTTTTTTTTTAAAGTTGAGTGTATTCATGATCCATTTTAATGTTTTACATCTTTAGGACGTACGAAATTAGACTTATTTGCACAAGACTAGTAATACTTGGGGACCTTTGGTAATTTGTAATAATTGTGGGTGTCGTCTGTGATCTCACTCAATCTCAATCCTGCGTGAATCTGTCATGTCCGTAATTTGTCGAGCAAATATGCTACCGCAAATTATACCATATTACACAGAGGTCGTATGATAATATTATTCTCATGAGAATCAGCCTCTCAGTGAAAGGAGGTTGTAATATTTTTTTTCACATCTGTTTTCTGCTGTCAAACAACTGAAAAAGTATGAAATTTGACCATGGCTCATAATATGTTGAACAGCAGTCAACAGCTGTTCTGTGAGATGAGGTTGACTATACTGATGTTTAAATGAGTGATGATGACAAAGATGGTTATCTGCAAATGTCTCTTTATTATTCTAACACATGCAGAAAGTTGGCAAAACAACTCTAAACCATATTATTGTGTGTGGCTGCTGAAGAAAAGTTGCTCTGCTTCTGAAACCTTGATGTTTCACAGAGCCTTAACATTAAATCTGGGGGACGATGTCAGTAAATTCATGCAAAATACAGAGTCTGCTAATCCCATGTGAAAACGCCATATGAAATACAGACATTAGGCGGTTAAATCACATGAGGCTCCCTGGTAATACTAGTCCTGCTTTAACCACTAAAAGGCCAGAGACGGCACAAAGTGGTTTCTGTCTGTTCATAGGATTTCTTGACAATAACAAAAACGCAGCATATCGTCAGCCTTATCCTTGAACACTACAATGAAATGAATAGTATTCTTGCTCTGAGCTCTCACATTGTACTACCACAAAGATGTCTGTCTTCAGATCTTTTTACTCTTCTCCATACAATTCAACTTCTTTTAAGTCTTGGTGCAAGATTAAACTGTCTTTGTTCAATGGAAGATTGCTTATTTGATTACAACACATATGAAATATCTGTTTCCAGAGAGAGAAGAGGTTATCATGTTGAGTTGATAAGACAGCAGACATGTTTGATGATGCCGCTTCAAAGAGAGACCAAACCAGGCTTTTTTCCCCCCTTATGGTTAAAGAGCCTGTCCCATAACTGCAACTTTAAAGGATTTTTGGGAAATTTCAATGAGTGGGAAGATTTTATTGAGTCACCATCGATTAATCTTATCAACCTCCTGCAGATGGTGGTCAGCTGCTGAAGAAAGGACAGAGGCTGGGAAAGACAGCAAGGTGGATTGTGGGAAGGAAAGGATGCACAGAGGATGCAGGCAGAACCAGAGAGGAGGGGCTGGGGACCGTACACTCCTAAAAATAAAGGTGCTAACTAGAACCATATTGTGTTCTTCGACTTGTCCCCATCAGAGAAGCCTTTGTGGTTCCTAGTGGAATCTACTACAAACCTTTTTTCTGGAAGTTCTATCCAGAATCTTTCCATCTTTTAAGGGTGTGAACAAGAACACATCCAGGGGAACAATTCTGCTTTCCAAGGGGTTCATCACGCAAGGGGTTCTGCTGGTTTCGTCTAGAACCTACACAGGGAGTTCTACTGAGAGCCCTTGTTCCAAAGGTTTAATCTATAACGCACTCCATCGACTCTACAGAGAACCCTTTTTATATTCCAAGGGTTTCATCTAGAACCTGATCATGGGGTTAAGTCTAGAACCCTTTTATATTCCAATGATTTATAGGGGTTTCATCTAGAACACAGGCGAATTTAGAAAAAAGCCCCTTTATAAGGGTTTCACCCATAACCCTCCAGTCTTCTGAGGGTTCTACAAGGAACCATATTCTATGAAACAGATGGACTCTTCTCAATGGAACTCTTAATCTTACAAAGAATGCTTGATGAACCGTTTTTTTCAAAATAGGGTTCTTCAGAGGTGAATGGTTGTGGGAGGACCGTCAGCTCTTCAGGGAGAACCATTTTAGAACCCATATTTCTACGAGTGTATGGGAAGTTGGAGTCAGTGTCAATCATGCAGGCCTGGGCCGTGGCTGAGTGGGAGGTGGTGATGGACCAGAGCCGGCTCCCGTTATCAAGAAAAAGGGCAGAGAGGGGACAAGCTTAGACGGGCGGGTGATGAGTGAACCTCCGCTGGACTGAAATAGATAAATAATTTGGGTGGATTTTTTTTAGGGGGAATAAAGAGAGGGACAGGAAAGGAGAGGGGGCTTCACTGTTCGGGGTCCAACATCAAACAGGACCTGGGCTCAGGAGACCTATTGTGTGTGCGCGAGAGAGAGAGAGCAGGAATGAAAGAGAGGCTGCGAACGTGAGAGAGATTGTGGGTTTAGCGCGGAGGGCAGGGGAGATGGAGGATATCACAAGCGTTTTAGGGGATACACTGAGACAAGACGGGGGTGAAAGATAATTGAATAGAACAGGGACAGCCTTTGTTGTCTCATTCTTCACGGCAGCTTTGTAAGCTTGATTACTCAATCTCTGCAACCAAAGGGAATGAGTTTATCGGGCCTTCTGTAGAGCTAAGTACACACAGGTCTGCCATATGTCTTAAAGTAATATAGAAAGCCAGGATCAAGGCACAATATAAGTGAGACAGAAGACACATTTTACAGCTAATACATGGATCGAATCTAAGTCTCGCAGAAGGAAAAAAAAAGATCAATGAAGTGATTTGGGGCTGAACTGTAGCTCAATATCATCCAACTTTTATTGGGAACAAGGAGCAAAGAAAATCAGGAAAGGCATTTCATCCCTTTGAGCGTTCAGGGCTTTAAGCTGCGCACTGAATCAGAGGTGACCCACCTGCAGTCTCCCCGCGCAGCCATTTCGAAACAACAGGAGGGAAAGGTAGGACTTAATGTAGGCTGATACAAAACCATACAGAAATAAATAAAGGATATAAGCTACAAAAAAGAAGAAATTTTTGTTGAAATATTTTCTGACACCGTATTATGAGTAGGCCTAATTTTGTGAATCTAGTTTCCTTGTTATAGCGCTAATCATGTTTTTACAGTGTCTTTGGTCCAACTATTGTTTATTGTTTATTTTTACTGTCTTTAATTCAATTTGTTACCCAATACTGTTTTCACATATCAAGGTTCCATGGAAATGTATCAAAAATTTTAATTAAATTTCTATAAAAATAGCAGCAAATTAATGTGCATGTCTATCCACTACTGCCACAAATACTCCAGCTTTGTGCCAAAATAGTTTGAGGAAGAAGGCATGAGATCAAGAATGAGGTAATTAAAAGAGCACAAGTCAAACCTCAAACAATGAAGAAAACGTGATGGAAAACATGATGGAAATATGCCATTTACGTTTGTTTTATTTGTTCAGGAGGAGCATTAAAGCCGTCTCATCAGTCTTCACTGATCAATTTTTCTTCTCTTCAGTGTTGGCACATGCTTTATGTACGTAATGATTTATTCTTTATATCTGTTTTCATCGCATTATATTTGTTTCTATCCGTGCTTATAGCCAAGCGTAAAAACTTTTTTTTGCAATATTTTCAGAGACAGAACGATATAAACACTTGTTCATGTCCTCAGTCATCAGCCTCCTAGTGCTCGGTAGAAATGTAGAATGATATTCTGTTTTAATGTTGCTGTCAAAGGACGACTGTTGATGTATTGAAACGCTAGGCTGGTCATATTTTATTTAGAGGGATGTTTTCATTGTAGCTGCTCTTTGACGATTATGCTGTTCATTGATGCAGTGCTGAGTGTATCTTACCCCCTTCTTTTTACCAATGTCATTTCATGTGTTAATCTTACTTTTCCTGTTGGTATCCAGGTGTGTTTCTTATGTTGCACTTTATGCTGCAAGGTCAGTTGCCCATCAGAGACAAATAAAGTAGGACTTTAAGGGGACAGTTCACCTTCAAATTAAAAAAAAAATGTATTTTTCCCTGTAGTGCTATTTACCCATCTAGATAGTTTAGGTGTGAGTTGCAGAGTTTTGGAGATATTAGGTGTAGAGATGCCTGCCTTCTCTCACTGTAATGGAACTAGATGGCACTTGGCAGCTTGTGGTGCTCATAGATTTGAAAAATTTAAAATCAGTGTCTCTTTCTCTTAGTTCCATATATTGGAGAGAAGGCAGACATCTCTACAGCTGATATCTCCAAAACCTTGCAACTCACTCACTCAAGAATCTAGATGGATAAATAGCACTATAGGCCAGTTGGATAAAGCTAGACAAACCACCTTTGTGGTCATCAGTGTACCAACTACTGTACTAGCATTGTTTTTCTCTGTTTCTGCAAGTTTGGAGTGCCACTGCTAAAAAGTGAACAAAGCCAGCACAGACAAAATTAAAGCATCTGTACAAGCACCAACATATGGGGAAGTGTCATGTGTGGGCTGACGACTGACTCAGAAATACGCAGCAGTGCTTGAGAACTGCGGAGAGAGAGAGAGGGAAGCACAAGTTAATTATACACAGGAACAGTTGAAAAAGGGAAAAAAAGTAGAGTTTGATGGAGAATTGCCTTTGAATCAGCTCCTAGTGAAACCAAAAAACATGGAAGCACAGTATTTTCTTGTCAAACAATAAAAGATCTTCAACGTGTTAAAGCATGACAAGTTTCTGGCGTTGGCCACCCACTTACTCGCCTCCTGAAAAATGTGTGAACTCCACTGAATCACAGAGAAAAAGTATGTGAAAGTCTAAATCACAATCCATGCACGCACACAACCTGCCAGTGCAGCCAAAACAGCATTGAGCAGCACATACACAATCCATGCACGCACAAAAACCGTCGGCACAGCCAAGACAGCGTCGTGCAGCGCATACACGTGTCCAGAAACATAAAAAGTGACGCATTCTAATGTCTTTCATATCTAATCTGGGAAATGTTCTACAGAGACAGGCTATCACTTCAACTTTCCTGGCAGTGCTGGATAAAAACTGACGATAGCAGGTCTGCACAGTGTTCCAACTGCTGCCTCCTGACACTCATCTGTAAACACACACACACACTTTAGGCTGCCTCACACACACCCACTCATACTAAAACAAACTCACCATACAAGTGCACACTTAAAGCCTCTCGAGAAATTTGTCTTGAAATAGTAAAAATGCACATATGACATCAGAGTTAAGGGTCTCATTAAGCATCCGCAAAAATCTCAGTGAAAATAAACGTTCTCAAGTGTTACAAAGCCTAGTTCAAAAACAGCTCATTTTGCTGTTTTAACCAATTTGAAAGAGACTGTGTAGGCGTTTTGATTGACATCTCTCTCAGGAGCACCTAAAAAAATCAATGTTAGTTTAAGTGTACGCTATATTTAGAATATTTTCACTGCTTTTCTTTGCCATCAGGCAGCCTTTTCCGACAGGGGAGCTGTCATCTGTTCAAAGCCACCAGACTTCTTTGACAAAATCAGTAAATTTACCTTGCACACCACCACAGTTGCTGAACTACCACTGCCTCAGTTGGTCAGTTTGTTTGTGTTATTGTGGAAACTCACGGGATGCTTCTTTATGAACACGGAGTTTTATATTGCTGCTGACGTGCGAGTGCAGTACACATCACAAACTGTTTTCTTCTTTTATGTGGCCAACTCTAAACCGGCAACAAATTCAAGTCACGGTGCCACCTCGTGGACTGGTGGTCTAACATGCAATATTCTCAGTTTTATAGTTACAATAATTATTGTGTGACTTTGGTGTCTTAACATATTAGTTTCTGAACTAACATTTTATCTGCAAATCGAGCATCAAACCAGCAGCTCCTGTGTTCTGCAAGATAAAATCAGTGTTGTGATATAACAGCTTCCCTTCCTTGATGAGACAAAGACAGAGCTTTTGTTCCACTCATTTGGGTTAGACAACTGACGTGGCTCTTTTACAGTCGTGTCTTGGAATTGGTAATTTTCGTAATAAATGTCTGAGCATAAGCACACCAAATCAACCCAATATCAAGATAGTGGATTAAAAGTATAATTTGTTTCTGCCCCCCTTTTCCCCTCCTCCCAGCCCACAACTTGATGTCAAAAATACAATATAATCTGGCCTAAAAACTTGTTTCATATCAGTTAAACTACCCTTCAATTGAAGTAAAACTGAAATAAAAAAACATCATTCTATTTAAAACAAAAATATTGTATGTGTATTTCTGAAGGACTCGATGTTGCAATTCACTGATATTCTATGTCTAATATCAAAAGAATAACTCGTTTAACAATTTTTCTCTATTGGCAAACACAGTGGCAGAGCGGATTAGAAAATTATCAAGTGACATTTTCGATCAGTTCCACGACACGAGTTTGTGTCTTGCCCACAGCTGAATAATGTATACAAAATGTAAACTGCTGTTTGCATTTTTTTCCACTATTTTCATAAATATTACACTTTCTTGCAACACTATAATGTTAAAGTGAACCCCCACCCCCCACCCCATTAGATGACGATATCATCAGTGGCCCCAAGCCAATTTGAGTTAGAGACCCCTGTTTCAGATGCCTATAATATGTACATAGGACCCCAAATTACAGACTATTACAGGCTATTGTGGGTTTGGGTTCCAGTGGCTTTAAGTAACAAAACCATTCCCATTGAAATGCATACACACTACAAAAACCCCACACTTAACGCACACTCTCCATCCCTCAATCTCTCCCCCGTCTCTCCCTCTTCTTGTCTCACCCTCTTTCTCATGCTTCACCCAGGACGTCCGGATGAGCCTCTCCACTCCTCAATGCAGAAATGTCCCCCTCTTGCTTCACTTCTTTTCATGTCTCTGTTTGCCTGCTGCAGTGGGGTGGGAGCTGACAGCCAATAAAAGAGCAGCCTGTTTCTAGTTCCACTAAAATAAAAAAAAGGGGGAACGATCCATTCTGTGTTGAGTGGTTTGTTTTTCCTCCTCTCTGTGTACTTTGCTCCAGATTTTGGCCTCTTTTAATGTGGTCTTAATAAGAGAGAGGGAATGATTTAATGGAATTCATTAACCCGAGCTGCCAGTCGCAGCCCGGGCCGTCCGGCCAGGATTTTTTCTGCACACACAGCAGCGGGATGTTGAAGTCTATAAAAGTCTATAAAAGCCTAAACAGAGATATAGTGTGGAGGGGTTTTAATGACTATAGTCAAGTCAACATGTTCATTCAATTAGAAAGATTAATTTTCTCCAGCACACAGCCGACAGCCTTGATTTGCAGTGTTGATTCGAACCAGCATGGGCAAGAGATAGCAGCGGTCAGAGATGGGAACGAACGCACCGAAATCTCCACCGCTGAAAAATCCAGATACTCCCTGAACATTTTTATTGGGGAAAAAAAAACCTGTCTTTCTTTTTCTTTCTTTTTTTTAAAAAAAAAGAGTACATCAAGGATCATTTTTTGGCACCTGTAAACACAAAATACAAAACACACTGAAGTACTTAAATTTATACATAGGGAAAAACAGCCATCTGTGCGTCTGTTCTTGGAATCAAAACACCATACCAGACACGATGGGATAACTCTACCTCCAAATCTGCATGTTGTTATACTCAAGACTCTCCCTCCACCAAACGCTGAACTCCTAAAAGTTCTGTGAATATTTGATAGGCGCAGGAGGCTCTCTTTGAACCACCAGCACGTCATTTCATTGTTAAATCTTTCAATATAGCCTATATAAATATTTATTTTCACTATATTGGGCTCATGAATAATTCAGATAGGATAGAAGAAGGCTCTCAGGGGCTGTGGTTGTTGTTATTGTTCCTCTTTTGTTTGCCGTTATGGCACTCTTCGTGGCCCCAAGCTTTACCCCCTCTCTTACAGCAGTCCACTTCTTAACTGGCTTGTTTTGTTCAGAGGAAATCACTGTAGGCCCTTTTGTTTTCTAGTGATGCGTTTGTGTTCAGTTTGTGTGTGTGTCTGTGTGTGCGCAGAGACCAGTGGAGACAGAAAACAGAACAGCAGCGATAGTTGGTTGCAAACATCCATACATGGAGGTTTCCGAGGTGTGTGATGTTCAGATGTTCAAACAGCCTTTTTTATTGTGTTTTTATTGTCTGTTGTGTTGTAGCATTTTTTTTTTTTCTGAATTCAAACTATGCTATTTCACAAAGGGTTGCTATTGTATCTGGTAAACAAGACTTTAAGTCTACTTGCAGTTCTGTGAGTCTCTACTAATAAAATGCTGCAGGAATGAGTCCTAAAACCAGGAAATGAGCTATTACATTAGCACTTCCGACTTCCTCGTCTGAAGTCAATGGTTTTTTTTTCTCAATGGATTCTTGGTTAGATGTCTGAAATGAGGTCTGGTTAACAAAAACTAACTTTTAAGGTTTTGTTCTACCACATAAAATACATCAGTAAATACCATACTCATGATTTTAAAGCTTTCATATGTCTTTAAAAAGGTGGTTGCTAACAAGTGGCTAAATGAGACTACAGAGGTTGTCCCGGACATTAAATGTCATCACGCCAAAGACAAGTCACTTGGTGGTGGTGATGCCGAGTCACGCTAATGTGGTGCAGTTTGCTTGTAGCCTTATAATGTTATCTGTTTTCTAAAACTGCAGCAGTCTATAGACGCAGTGGTGCTTTGAGTTGAAAAACATTAGCATGCTCACATTGACAGTGTTCACAGTCAGATGTTCAGCAGGTAATATCAAACATATTGAATCAATCTGAGCAGGTACTATGTTCACCACATTAGTTTTGCGTGTTAGCATGCTAACATTTTCTAATTAGTACTGAACACATAGTAGAGCAGATGCAAACATGTCATTATTTTTGCAGGAATTTGACAGTTACAACAGCAATTAAGCCCCCTTACTCATCGCTCTCCATTGTTTGAAGGTGCCTCCCTGTCATTTCCATTTGCTAGCAAACAACAGAAAAATGCCTAAAAGCAGCTGTGTGGTGGGATGCACTACCAACAAGGTAAAGAACCCAGAACTAAGTTTTTAAGCTCCCAAACTGAGGAAGCTGAGCCTTTAAGAAGACAAAAGCATTTGTTTGTTCAGCCCTTGGTTGCATAATTCTGGTGCCAATTGTTTTCCCCTCCGGTGGGCATTGTTTTCAGAGTATGATACACTGAGTTTTGTCTCTATTAAACAAATTCAGATTTTGACCTGATGAAAAGTTCACCAGATTCACCAAAAGTAATTACGATGCATCCTGAGGTGAACATGAATGCCAGCACCATATCATGGCAACCCATCCAATTGTTGTTGAGACATTTCACCCGCAACTGCAGATGTCACGCTCATGGTGGTGTTAGTCAGAGGATCACCGCAGTCGATAGGATACATATATAGGATAGGATATATATTTCCATTCTCAGAGCCACGCCACATGAGAGGCTAATAGTGTACTAACATAGATTTCTTTTTTTACTCTACTAGTTTTCATTTAGTGTTTTACAGTGTTTACTAAAGCAAGAGGATAAATAAAGGAAAACATACCAGCTCTGCAACACCATAAAAGGTCTGCTTAACCCAGAGGGAAACAGCTCCAAATAAGCCATTTTAAATTCATTACACTCTGCTGATCACAGGTTTCTATTTGCAATTCAGACAGGGCTTATGAGTTTGACCCGCCAGCCCTCCATCACGCCACGAAGGGCTCGAACAATTGGCTAGATAAGCAATGAAACAAATATACAATGGCAGTAAAAAGCTGTCTAAGGAAAACCTCCATCAGATTAAGGTTAAGACGTCAGAGTTTCCCCTGCCTGCTGTCCTTGGCCTCTCACAGCTCAAATACAGGTGGTGGGGAGACAGCGGGGCTGCTGGGTCAGCAATCGGCACTCGCTGGTAAACAAACTCAGGAGGGGGAGAGGAAAAGAGACAGAGTGCTGATGGTGAGAGGAGAGAGGGGAGTAAGGCAAAGGTACATTTTGAGAATTCAGGAGTGAGGAGGAGAAGGGCGAGAGAGGTGGGAAACGCAGTGGGAGAGGAGAGGGAGAGATGGTGAACTCAAGGAAAAAGGAGAGGAGGAGAATCTGCAGGAGCAGAAGTGAGCTGAGTGGCTAATGAGTCAGCGTTTATTTACAGTTGTATTAGAGGAGTTTGAGGGCTTTACAGAATACAGACATGTGGGTGTGAAACAACTGTTTTATCCTTGAAAAAGTCCCTGCTTGGGAAGTAGTGCTTCCAAAAAATACAGGAATTTTTGGGGCTTTTCCATTGGCACTTTTGGCTGAGTGAGCTATGAGAGTGAACTCATGTCTGTGCAGGAGAGCAGAGAGAGAGAGAAGTTTTTAAATGGTTTTGTGTTTTCAGCTGTAAGTACTTTTGTGGCTTATAACTGAATCTCTGTGGTTTGAAGTTTGGTTTCTATCCTGTGTAGCTGTTTTTACATTCAGATATTTACTTTATTTTACTGTTCCATGTTTGCTTTCAGCCGTATAGGAATCAGGTTATATGAAAGCCCAAAATTTCCTGATTTTCTTCATAATAAAAGCATTTGAATAAAAAAACAACAGGACTTTTATTGTGAAGAATTTATAGGAAACAAAGTGTTTATTCATCATTATACAGCCACTTGACCCACACTAAACTATTCTCCAGTTAAAGACACATAGTCCTAATGGAGATGCAAATCCCTGCCATGCCGGGCTGACGTGCCAAGTCAAACCGAATCAAACCAGGGTATTACATGATCGGAAAAGGGATATTTGAGCGCTGAAGCGTGCTTGCATGCAGCGTTTTATTTCAGCCACCATTTTTAAAACTTTCTGCAGCCACAAATCAGTTTGTTTTTCGTTCAGGCATTATTCAGCATCTATGCTGAGGCAAAGTCCAGGCCTGATTGCACAAAATATGTGCATCACCTGGGTTGTTGCATGCAAAAAAGATGTGTAAAAACAGCCATCATCTGACTAATTTGTCTAATCTTCACAGGTCTTTAGTGGAAACACAGAAGGGACAGGCTGAAGGATCCTTTTAGCTCTTTGAAAAGTAGTTCTTGGGACTAAAAGTTCTGGAAATATTGTGTGGAATCACAACTTAAGAGTGTGTAAATTTTAAAGAGGATGCAACTCCATACAGGTAGACACAGGTTCATAATAGGTGATACAAACTGAGGCAAAGATAGAACTTAAAATGTTAAAAGAATTGTGTTATAAGTCAGATTAGGGCATGTGCAGAAAAAGAGTGAATGATCAAAGCTGATGTCACAAATGGAGGATGGGTGATGAGAAGCCACTCATGCAACATAAACAATGGAGATGTGTAGAGTGGCTATCACGCTGAGGTTTGGAAACTTTTCGGTCCCCCTTTTTATCCTGAAAATAAAACTTCAGCAGTCTACATCAAAAGAAAAGTCTGCCAGCCACAGCCAGAAGAAACAGTCTAGTCCTGCAGCTACATGTAAGTCTAACCTGTTTTCCCTCAGGTCAGAGAAACAGAAAGCAAGCACAGGCCACAAACAAGAACATTCTGATGTCAAACTTGTACTACACAAGGCCAAGCTTTCAGGACTTGGACACGTTAGGAGGCTATGCTACTTTTTATCATTTTCCTCAGAAGCCCATATTTTTTCTGTGTAACAATTTTTTAAAAAGCTGAAACATTACACTTAACTCAGGCTTTACAAGTCAGACACACTAACAGTTGATGTGTGTTTGCTTTGTTTTCAGATTTGAGTTTTAGTTAGACTAAAATTTCTCATAGATTAAAGAATTGTCCTCAGTTGAGTTTAAACTGCAAGGATCCAAAGGAAAAGGATCACTTTTTCTCCAAGTAAGTTTTGATGAAATCCAGCTCAGCAAACATGAGATGTCTGCCAGACGTGCAGATCATGTTGCGTTGGTCGGCTCAGGACTATCTGTATGTCTGCACAACATGTAAATCAGGTTCAATATCTGGACATCTGACTACAAACCCTTTTGGACATGGACACGGACTGAATGTGTGGATAGGGGATTTTTGCGGACGTGCAAGAACAGTGCAGAAAATCGACGTGTGATAAATTAATGAAAGATGTTCTCTTTGTGATTAAACAAATAAATAATATATCCATATACATATATTGCTGTTATCAGATAGAGACAATGATAAAGAGAGGTTTCTGTGTTAAATTAGCGCTAATATTGGATGTCAACACTCGACATTCAGAAGACATTACAGAAAGATGTCATAAAAACTTTAATTTGGGCTCTGCAGGATGTCTTTTGAATGTCCAATGAGACATTCAAAAGACATCTTTTGGGAGCGGACGTTTAGCTCAGTTGGTAGAGCGTCCACCCCATGAATGGAGGCTGTTAGTCCTCTGCAGTGGCTGCTGGTTCGACTCCTGCCTGCGGCCCTTTACTGCGTGTCATTCCCCCCTCTCTTCACCCCCTTTCCTGTCTACTTTCAGCTGTACTATGAATAAAGGCACAAAAGCCCAAAAACATAATTTAAAAAAAAGACATCTTTTAGATGTATCTTTGCTAAATGTGAGAGAAAAGCATAGATACAGTTGCTAATATTCAAAAGCCCAACACTTATCCAATGATACTTAGCAAGGTAGCTAATGCTCTATGTTAAATATAGTAGCCTCTAGCTGCTCTCTAGCTGTCTGCCCTCAGCATCGACTATACACTAGAGATTTCCCTGAAAACTCAATAATTTGAGTCATCAGTCAATTAGATCCACATTGAGCGACCTGTGTTTTGTCAGCTGAATCTCTGTACTCGTGATTTTTAGCTGTGGTTTTAAAAACGAGTATTAAAATGACGACAAACCACAAAACTGACTGGTTGATGGAAGCAGATAAAGGTGATAGACACAGAGGGCAGCGTGAAGCGGGACAATGTGGCAGGGCAGCAGCTGCTCTGAAGCTCTCTGCTCTGGTGATAACTGTCAGTGAAGTCAGCTAAACAACTTTTGAACCTAACGGTGATACAACAATCTCTACTGCCATCCACTGTGATTGACTCTTTGGCTGACAGCGCTGCATCAGTCAGGCAGGAGAAACGCTGTTGTACACTGGGATTTTATAATTGAACTATGAGCAGGCTGTACACTTTTACTTTCTCTGTCTGTGTAGAAATCTGACATTTTCACATCACAGATGACAAAGAAAGACATTAAACTGTGAGGTAGGCTAAGACAAGAGACTCACATGGACTGATATAGTGAGTTTAGTGTGGGAGTGAATAGGAAAAAAGGAACAAATAATTGAATCTTCGTATTGAACAGCCAAATCCAATTAGACTGACTAAATTCTGAGTCAGGTACAGCCCTACTAAATGCCTAACCCTGTCACTGTATTGGCAGTGGAAAATCCAGCCTGTTTCCACTGGCCTGCCCTCTATTGGCCCCTCTGTCTGCACCATAAAGACTAGAGCCTCAGGGAAAGGAAGGTGTGTTCACCTGACAGTCAGCATCAAAAGTATAGATCCTCATGTCTTAAATTTTCCCACAGGCACCAGCAGTGGCAAACACGGCCGGTCATTTCATCGCTCAAATGTCTGTCAGTGAATCCATACAACTTAGTTTCATCCCTCACTGCTTACTGGCTCTATTGTTTTATTTCACCACCAGCTAAAGATGAAGAATCTACTCTTAGTCCAAAACTGATTCGTCGAGACAGGTGCCAGTGGTAACTCACCTTGAAAAACTGATACACATAGATGTGCATGCATCAAGGTGATCTGCCTGGTCAGATAAATCACATTAGGTAAGTCTTGTGTCTACGTTCAAGTTTCAATCATTCCTAAGGTGAAAATCTGTTAATTCTGGCAAAAAACGTAACCTGAACCACTAGAGATTTGATTGCAGACAGTTTATCTAAAAAAAGAACCTGCACAGACTACGTGTCAATTCATTTTGTACTGTCAAAGACCCACACTGCTGTGGAATAATCAATAACATGAACAAAGCTCAGACTGTGCAGGCATTTCTCTACTTGGAAAAAGAGTAAGTGTTCCTCAATGTCTGTGAGGCCAGACCACCTAGAGTTGACCCACCCTGAATGCAGACAACTTTAATCTTTTACTACTACCGACACATAAAGATAAAGAATCTGCAGTCTAAAATGGAGTGTTCAGGATGGAGGATTTAAGGTGTTTTAGCCTCCCTGCCGAGCCTCAGAGTCAAATGTCTGCTTCCTTGATCTCCTTCAACTGGTTTATAGGCCTCTTTTTATTGCTTCCGCAAATTGTTTCCCCATAGGTTTTTCTGGTCAAAGATGTTCATGCATAAAACCATCCTCTCTTCATCTTTATTCATTGGCTGTTTCACTATTTGGTTGCCTTCTGAAGGCAGTAAATGCCTCCTGAAAGAAGTCATATTTTCTTTAAAGAAGATTCTGCCTAAATTTGGGCTTCAAAGAAACAAGGTTTTCACTAAAGGAGATGTCAGATCCTATCCCAAAGAAAATTTGGGAGGGGAATGTAAGACGAAAACTAACCTCTCTGACAAGAAGAACTACTGATGCAGCCTGTTTTTGCAATGCACTTAAACTTTACACACAGGCAGTTTATTTCTGCAGACATTGCCTGTGATTTCAGGCAACTTTAAAGGGATAGTTTGGATTGTTTGAAGTGAGGTTGTATGAGGTATTTTTCGATAGTCAGTGTATTATCTACAGCAGATGGCAGTCGACATGCCCCCATTTTGACGAACAAGCAGGAATTCAGTGTAGGAAGCTGAGCAAGTTATTGCTGCGGACAGGGTCAGGAGCAAAACGTCTTTTAGCCACCTAAAAAAAATACAGACCTAAAAGAATCAATATCAGTTTAAAAGGATATTCCAACCCAACATGATAATCCACTCAATATGTACTCACCCCTATGCCGACGTGAGGATGGGTGATCTTCAGTTCACAAAACAATCCTGGAGTTTCAGCAGAAAACAGGGTTGCAGCCAAATCCAATATAATGGCAGTGAATGGAGACCACGGATAAAATGTATTAAAAAAAAATTTTTTTTTTAAAGAACACAAAACAAACACAAAATGTCTCCATCCTGCTCGTGTGGTGTAATCCAAGTGACCATGAGCCGCAACATTAAACTTTGACAACAAAAGACGCCATTTACACCATGTTTTTAGCCGAAATGTCAATGTAGCATGTAGCAGGTAGCATGTAAACATGGCGTCAATCTCACGATATTTTCACACATGCATTCATTAAAAGATATATGAAGTCTCGTGATACATCAGCGCTATGTTTAAGCGCTACCTGGGAGGCATTGACAAAATTAGCAATTTTACTACACTGAGCGCAGGAGTTTCTGATTTATCGCTGCCTCAACCCATTAGTTAGTTTGTGTTATTGTGTGACTTTGGTGTTTTCAAAGCTTACTTTAGATTCACCAAAGTCACACAAGCTAACTAACGGATCAGGGGTAGGGTAACCAGGTGGGTGGGGGTAGGGTGACCAGGTGTCCCACTTTATGTGGGACTCCACAGCAGTTTTATCCTTTTATCCCGAACACATATTGAGACCATGTCCCACATTTTGATTGACAAAGTCAAACCACTGCAGGACAGACGGTTTTCTAAAAATCTGGCTTTTATCCAACAGCTGTAAAGAAAGTAGGGAAAGCTGTCATCACAGGGCTGTGTTTGATGTCAGTCAAACTGAGCACACATGGGTCAAGTGCAGGTTAACCTGTCAACGTCTTTGCAACCCTTCACCCAACTGGAAAAATTGTGGATCACAAGTGATACGGAATTCAGAGAATATGATGGAAACAACCAAAAAGAAAAGGGAATTCAGCTACAACAAAGACTGGGAAACTATTTATCTACATCTGTTGTGTGCTACTGAATCAGCCAGAGGGCAGAGCATGCAGATGTTACAAGTGAAAGGAGAGAATAGAAATGTTTCTTTTTTAATATCAAAAATTTTGACTACCTCTCACTTTTGGGTTGTTGGGATCTGGTCACCTTAGGCAGCAGCGGACCAGCAGCTCCCATGTTCTGCAAGTAAACTTACTGTTTTTGCAAAAGGAGTCTGGTTGAGTGAAAGAGAGCAGTATTTTGCTTATGTAACAGCAGTTTCCCAGCATAAAAGGCTGTCTGATAGCAAAGTAAAGCGGTGAAAATATTTAAAATATAGCGTACACTTAAATTGATATCGATTTTTTTTAGCGGGACCCTTTTTTAAGTGGCTAAAACATGTTTTGCTCAACCTGTCCACAGCTGTACATTGCTTAGCTTCCATGTTGGTACTCCTCTCTGCTTCTTTAAACTGGGGGCATGTCAACCGCCATCTACTGTAGATAATACACTGACTATTGATAAGTACCTTATACACCCCCAATTCAAATAATCCGAACTATCCCTTTAAGCAGATCCTCCCTTAACTAAGCAAATAAACCTATTCATTATCCTTTTATTCTGCCATGTACTTGGCTGTCTGCCCCTTTGCCCCAGTGGTAGAGACCAAAGAGAAGGAAATGGCACAAAGATGAATCAAAAAATCAAATGCGGTCAACTCACAGACTCTCCTTCTTTCTGTTTCTGTGTCATTTCCACTTAAACACACACACACACACAGTGTATACTCACTTACAAAATCTCTATATAGGCTCCATCCATCTAAGTCCCAAATCCCAGCCTGCATAGAGGTCACCACCCAAACAACAAGCCATGTTGAGGAATTAAAGGTCGCAGGCCGGAGCCACTTCCAAGTTGGCCTATAAAAGCTGCGGTCACTTCCTGAGAGGAAAGCTTTGAGTGTTTTCTTGTGTTTTTTTTAGCTCACCAGAGACTCACAGGAATACACTCCACATAGATCTCATAGATCTCATTCAGCCGTCAAACTACTGTCTCCTGGCTGTATTTACGCTTGTGTAATTACCACAGCCAGATGACAAGTCGCTGACAGATGGCAGATAGATGGGCTGTGCCCTTGAGTTTGGACTGCGCCCGCATGGTCTGTTCATCAAAAACATAATAATATTGGAGGTGGATGGTGCCGAGTCACACATAAGGATCCCAAACCCAAGGACACAGGAGTGCTGGAGGTCTCCTCAGACACGGGATGACTATTATACACTCCGCACTAAAGAAAAATGCAAGTTTGAATGTTCAAACTATTTCCTTCCCCAGGAGAAATATACTGCCATAAGTGCCATAAATATATTGGCACATAAGTATCTTTGACAGCGAGTTCCCTCTGCTGGGAGCAGTTCAGTTAATGCTTGTTGGGTGAGAAAATGGAGGATTTTTCAGATGTTGCTGCCATCAATCTGCAGCATAGTTTTCATCTGAGAGAAGAGATGGGGGCAGACGTAACGTTATGTCATCTGTCAATAAAATACTTTCTTGCTCCCACAGCTACCATGCAGCGCCATCCGGTTTTGAGCAGATTGAAACGTGTATCATCTTACCCATAATACAATGAGCATGCGGTGATAAATATGACTCTTCAGCTGTTTTAAGTGAAACAAAAGATAACATCTAATATCACATGTACGCATGGCAATTTTGCCATAACACACTTTAGAAAAACTCAATTTCAAAACAACTGTCTTCACTTTTTTAAGTTTTGAAATAAACTCAAACTCCTTTCATCATAGAAAAACTTGAATCTTTGAGTTTTGGAAACAAACAATATTGTATTTTAGAAACTGCTGAGTAAACCCATTCAAGTGAATAATGGTTTATAACTTAATATTTTCAGTTGCAACCATTTAATTTTCAAGCACCCAAATAATGACAAATCGGGTTCAAAGCTTGCTAAGTTTATCTAAAAAGTCAAAGTAAATTATATCAACAAATGATTATAGGTCAGCAAAACTTTTTGGAGTTTATTTCAAAAAGAAAGAGTTTGATTCAAAACTCAAAAAATGTACATAAATTGTCACTAGTCATGTGTGAAGCTAAGGTACTGGTCTAGTACTGTGGATGAATTGTGTGTTATTTTTGGTGTTCCAATAGAGCCGGATACCACGTGTCTCCTTCTTGGTCTAACAGATGGTCATATTGTAAATGTCAAACACAAGAGACTATAATCAGTTTACTGACTTTTGCTGCGAGGAAGAATCATTTGCTCTTTTGGATCAAGGACACTGCTCCAACCAAAAAGTCGTGGCACAGTTTTTTAATGGAGTGTATGTCCAATGAATACATTTCAGGTATGCTACACTCTGTGGTCACTTTCTATAAAGTTTAGAATTGTTAAAATACGTCGAACTTACATTATCATCCTCCATACTACAAGAACTTATCAAACTGGCCTGTCTCTGTAGATTCTCTCTATTCCTGTCAACTGTCAAATCTATGTAATATTAGTTTCATTATAGTTTACATATTTATTTGTTTCATAATGTTGTCTTTCTGTGGGATGACAGGGGTTGGATTTATCGCCCTTTTATTTTTATTCACTCTTACCTTTTCCATTTTTCTTACTTGTCATGTCATCTCTGAGCTGTTTTGTTCTGTTTTTCATATGAAAAATGTAATAAAGATATTATGCAAAACAGGACAATTGCCTTGAATTTTCCCTAAAGTTTCTTTTTTTCATCTTTTATGTGCATATACAGTAAATATATGCAGAGATTAGTTATATATCAGGTGATTTTTTTTCTAGGATGAAAAGAAAATGCATAACTCTGCCTCTGATTGTCTTATCCAGATATTTTTACCCTAACTCTAACCGATCAACACTTATGTCCAAACCTAATCCTCCTCATCATAGACAACTATACATAGATGTTTCATTGAAGTATTTTTTTTTCATGCCTTCAACATCCTATGGAGAAAAAAAGGCTTGCAGAATTATCACAAGTGATACTATTAAAAATAACATTTTAAAAGAAGTGCAGCAGTGTGTAAGTGCAAAGTAAAAGGGAAGGTTTAACTTGGAAAAGTTGGTGTCCAGGGTGCCTCAAAATTTTAAGTTGACCTAAATTGAAAGGGCAAGTTGATGCATTTGTAACGATTTAAAACAAATAAACTTTTCTAGTCAAATAAACTTGATTAAATTAACTCAGACACAGTTGAGAAAACATGCTCAATAATTTTAAGATATTAAATTAAACCAACAACACTTCAGTCACACTGACAAACATTACAACAATTACCTTGAATAAATAAAACTTCTATATTTATATTAACTTAATGAGAAAAAGATTGCTTGATTCCTGTAACATGTTTTTTCTACAGGCATGAGCAAATAGTTCATTTTTAGACACACATTGCAATCATGTAGTCAGATTTGACTCAAATAGCCCTCCTGCCCCATTTCACTGCAGGAACTAGGTCATAAACCCTTCATAATTCTGTCAGTGCAGTATTATTACAGCTGCTACGGCCACTCGCAGCAGAGCCAGGAAGACAGTTGATGTCGGCGTTCAAGAACAACAAAAGAGCGCATCAGAAATTGTGAAGCGCTGTGCCAAAAAGCTTTACCATCTCATCACCATCTGTTTTTGCCTCTGCATAACTTTCATTCTCAGAGCCCGGAGAGTGGAGGCTTTCACTCGAGGTTGCTTAGCTGCTGCCGCTTTGTGATGCGACAAGCAAAAACAAAGTATCCTCAAAAATATGCCCGTAACTCATCAGCAGCTGCCAACACTTTGTCAACAGCCAGTGCACAAATCACAACACAGCAACTGGGCAATTTAAAGTATTCAACTACCCAAATCACCTGACAATACTGCTGCCACACTGGCCCTTAGCTTTCAAGCTTTCA
>JAJHUR010078380.1:0-19448 GCA_027495735.1 Lutjanus campechanus | reverse complement strand
ATAGTTTTAAAGAGGCCTGTGGGCTCCACTTGACAACCGCAGTGCGCTTTGACGTGGACTATTCATGGATGTTGAGCACCCTGACTCAGACTTGTCTGTCCGTTCCGCAGTTTGGCTCATGCTCATCCTTCGGTACCTTTCGCCCTGCTTTCTCTCACACTGGCACCATCAGGCCTCTCTCTGTCATACTTCCTGCGTCCCCCACATTTAACCACTCCCCTGGATCCAACACCCCCTCACCCACATCAAAGGTTCCTAGCTGGAAGGTTTGTTTTCATTTGCAATTTTACTTTTGGGTTTTCTCTGTAACACTTTATAACAACCATCATTAATAAGTGGTAAACAGATAGTTAATTAAACTTTAGTTAACAGTTATTTTACTGTTAACAAGCATCAAAATAAAATGCACATATGTTCCATAAACCATTTATTAAGCAATGCTTAAGTTTTATAAACAGCAGTTGCAACTTTACATCCAACTAATGTTTATAAATGTGCTACACAGTAATTATTAACCATTTACAAAGTATTTTAAACATCAGTTATGACTTCATTACGGTCATCCAAATAATGTTTTAGGGTTGGGCAATGCCTGCAAAATTGGCATATGATGATGTCCACTGTGAAACATCAATATTGTTGATACCGTTTTATTTACTTTCTCTTATACTTTTTATATCTGTGTATGTTGCATATTCATTACAAATTGTCTAGTGCTTTACAGTATTTATTTTTTTTAATAAATCAGATGCAAGGTGCTATCATAAGTAACCCAACCTTCATTTTTGTGCTCTCTGACTGACATTCCTTAAAATACATATTCATCAGTCCTAAGGCACTTTTAAATCACAATGTTACAGTGATGGAGGGCTCAGTGGTCATCATGCATCGCGATGGATGATGGTATCTTCCATTGGCCCGAACCTATAACGTCAATAAATGCTCTACACAGTATTTATTAACAATTTGCAAAGTTTTATAAACATCAGTTTCATCTTTACAATAACCATCCAGATAACATTTATAGACAACATGTTCTCACTCCAAACTTGTCCGATATGGCAGCTTGGTCAGTGGCTCTATACATTTCCAACTATGACACTGTAGGTACCCCTCTAGCATCATTTATGCACGCGCAGGTCTCCATGGCCAAGGTAGCAACAATAAATATGCAACATACGTAGACTCAGGAAAAGGTCAGCTTTGGATTAAAATAAGTAAATTACTTACGTAAGTTCACTTAGTAGGGTAATGTGCCTAAGTTACATAAGGCAGCCATGTTACAGGATTACACATCATTTGGTAATCGCTAAGAAATACTTAATATTGTTAACAGTGAAATAATTATTAACTCTTGTCTAATTTACCATTTATTAATATTGCTATAAAGTGTTACCTGTTTTCTCTTTTAAACTTTGTTGCTTCTTTGCTTCTTGTGTTCTTTGTTGCCTTCATGCACATTAATGAGCATAAAGATTGACCTCACAGTCGCCATTCAAGCTCAGTTTTCCAATCTTTCCTCACAAAGATGTGCTAAACTGAGGTGGCTCTCTCATTTAACAACACTTACAAAGCCTTAATTAATCTGCCCATATCTACATCAGCACCTAACCAGCTCATGAGCCAAACCAGCAGCTTCTGTGTGTAACTGACTGCACGACTGTTGGATGGCAAATGCTGGAGATGCACAGTTGGAAGTCTCATTTTTCCCTCTGCCGCTGCAGGACTGGGCCAAGTCGAGTTCCTGCGAGCCGTCGTTGGCCAGCACTCTGCAGCGTAGGAGGGAGTCTATGGATAAGATGAGAGAACTGGAAGCTCCGCCCAGTCCGCTGGGGTATTCTGGGATGCAACCGGATGATCCACACCGAGCGAGAGTTGGCCCAGGAACCATTGCAGCCAAGGTAAGAGTGAAAATGTAAATCTAAGCATATAAATCTGTATGCCTTGAGAATTTCTTCAGTGTGGCGAATTGCAAATGTAAATGTGTGCTAATCTTTATGTATTTCCCAACTGCCTGTATCTGTGTGTGTGTCTCAGCATGGCGAACCGCTCTCTCCAGCAGCCAGCACTCTAGCCATGGTTCTGACCAGAGGCTTGAGTATGGAGCAGCAGAAGAGCAGCAGGGACTCTCTGCAGTACTCCAGCGGCTACAGCACCCAGACCAACACCCCCTCTTGCTCTGAGGACACCATCCCCTCACAAGGTCAACCCTTAACCCTCCAACTATCTCACACATTTCAAATAGTCCTATACTGCATGCTGTGAACTTTTGCACATTCCCTGGGGAATGCTTTGCACATTCCTGGGCAAAACTGTGCAGCTCTTTCATTTAAATAACATATTGTACATATTTTTATCATATTTTTCCATATTTTATTGTCAGTTTTGTATTTTTTTCTACCTGCAACAAAAATATAAACACTTCTCCCAAACCCCCATTTCTCTTGAGTTGAAGTAAAAATTGAAAAAACTTTTCTGTGAGATGCCAAATTATTTTTTTCCACCAGGAGGGCAAAGTCATGACCCGCCACACTCTGCCTCTGATTGGCTTGTACTCTTTCACTTCAGTAGCTGGGTTGGACAGGTGCAGGCATGAGGAGTGTTTGGTTAGGTTTGGGGTAGGATTATCAGGGTAAGCCAATCAGTGGCAGAGTAGAGCAGGTCATGCCCTCCTGGGAGAAAATATGGCATCTGTAGCTCTTTGTGAAAAAGCCATAGGTCAGAGTCTAATAAATGTATTTTTTTAAGGTGAAGCTGCACATTTTAGAGTGGCCTTGTATTGTGGTCAGTCCAAGGAACATCTCTTACTTGAAGTCCTGAAAAAGGGAGCAAAAAAAAGCGTTGAGTTTATATTTTTGTTGAGTATATTCAATTCACCAAAACACTGACACAGATGCATTGTATGTGAACACCCACTTGGAAGTAAAGCTGATTCTGACAAATAGAACATACATCCATAGACTGTACAGTTCAGAATTTCTTAATTTCCCTGTTTTTCCATGGGATTTTGATGGGAATATTGCAACAGTTGTGTACCATTTGCCCTTAGTTCTAACATGATATCCGGGAGTTATTGTGTAATAAAGCTCAACAGCTGCAAAATAACTCTTCAACCAGGTTTTCTGCACATCTAAAAAAAAAAAAAGTCTAAAATCCAACAATCTGAATTTTAGGCCTTATAATGTCTTAAAAATTGAATTATGAGGTTAATGTTACTTTTGTAAAGTTTGATTTCACTTTAGTTGCACTTTTAAATGTTTTTTATGAAAAAGAAATGCATTGATCACATTGTAACAACTACAAAACCAACACTGAAACAATAACTTCTAATGCAAAGTGTGCATGTGCTTTTTTTTTTGCCAGTATGGTTCTAAAATAGGTCTTAAATTGCATTCAGAATGGTCTTAAAAAGTCTTAACCTGGTTAAACATGCAGAAACCTTGTTCAAAGCATTGTTTTCAGTATTCGTTCTGATTCAGCAGAAAAATAGATTCTTGTGTCTGTTATTTCTAGGTTCTGATTATGAGTGCTACTCTCTCAATGGGGATGCAGACAGTGAAGGACAGGCAGACTTTGACAAGTCCTCCACCATCCCGCGACACAGTAACATCGCTCAGAGTTACCGCCGCATGATCCAAACCAAGAGACCTGCCAGCACAGCAGGTCTGCCGGCAGGTAAGACCCTGCAGGGAACTCCAAACGGCGCAGGGGGAAGCAGCTCTGGAGCCATCTCATCAGGGACGGCCACCATTCGCCGGACACCATCCTCCAAAACTGGAGTGAGACGCACGCCATCCACATCTGGGCCCATTCCCATCCGGCCCCCCATCGTGCCAGTTAAGACCCCCACAGTGCCAGATTCTCCAGGGTACGCCAGCCCATCCCAGCAGCATCGTGTTGGCAGCGAGGAGTTTCTGTATGGCGACGACCCGTCTAGTAGTGACTACATGAGGGCTTCTCCAAAGCGGATGAGCCTCCCCGACACAGCTTGGGGCTGTGGAGGAGGAGGAGGAGGAGGAGGAGGGGCGGACAGGACTGTTTACTCCCAGCAGGCCCCCAGCATGGCCGCCCACAGCGCCGAGGAGGACCCTCTGCTCGCTGCCAACCGCCACAGCCTGGTGGAGAAGATAGGGGAGCTGGCAGCCAGTGCCCACGCCCTCGGTGAGGGTCACTTCCCCTTCCAAAGCTCACTGCTAGGGGATCCAACTCTGTGTGCACCTCAGGAGCCGTCCTCCACGACCCAGGAGGACAGGGATATGCTGGTGTCGATACGCCGGGGGGTGAGGCTCCGCAAGACAGTGACTGACGACAGGTCGGCTCCCAGGATCCTGCGGTAGCTGAGGGAGGGGAAGGCTGTGACGAAGCAGCTGTGGTGCCCTTATTTACAAACTGAAGCTTTGTAGTGAAATGCAGCAGCACTCATGTGATACATGAAGTGAGGTACAAGTTACAAAGAGGATGTAACACGTGATGAATGAAGGCCAGTTCAGAGTAATGACCATGGACCATGTCAAGTCATTTCATGTCATGTATGTATTGCGTACGTACAAAGTAATCCATATTTTTTGGTTTTTATTCTTCTTTTTGTTTTCGTCTGTGGGCTTCGTGGCTGTGCATCTTTGCTCCCCGTGTGACCAGTCGTTTCAGCCCAGTTTGTCCCTTTAGACCCGGTGAGGAAGACGTCACCGCTGTAGGGATCGGGTGCTCTGTGTCTTTGTTCTTGCTCTTATGATTATTCTAATATTGTGCATTCCTTAATTAACACAGCCACCTGTCAGTGGGAATGGGCGAAGTGCTCTGTGAGCCCGTGTGTATGTTGTGTTTCTCATCATTACTGTACAAGTACCGTATTACTGTTTCATTTCATAAGCTGAACAGCAAGTGTGTAAGACATGTAAAATAGGAGCAATATGACAGTGTTTTTATTGCTGTACTGTACTGTCAATATATTCTGCAATTAAACAGGCTTTTTACTGTTAAACAGCTTGATTGCCTTTGTCAGTAAATGTTATGTCTTTTTTAATAAATAGTAAAATACTATGTATGTGGTATGAGAAAGCAAATAATAAGTTAATCTGTTGCTGACATACCTCATGCTTTCCTGTAGTTGTAGCACTGTACCAACATTTATTAATTCAACAGTATATTGACCAGGAATGGGGATCATGAACAGGTACTAAACCAGTACCAGTTCCTGACTGATTAGTAGCCATATATTGATAAGTTCCTGGATAAACGATACTGCTATTGGTAGTTATGTAATGTAAGTAGGTGACAGGGCAAAATATTCTCAAGTGTGGTTTTACTTTACTAAATTTGCTGGACATTTGGGTCCAATGTCAATATTGACGTTGGGGGATTAAAAAAAATCTGATATTGATGTATCAGCTGATATTCTTTATACAGACATTAAATACATTAAATACATGCATTTTTTTTGTCAATGACCGCCTCAAAAAATGATCAAGTTTTGCAATTGAGGCAGGATATTTTACAGTTTAACAATAAACTTTGTCCTTAATGATATCAAGGCACTGAAACTGAACTTTTTCAGGTATTTTTAATAATTCTAAATGGATTTGACTTGAATTTGAATTTAAAAAAGAACGCACAAAATAGGTCTATATGTTAAACCAGAATTAAGAAAATGATTAAAAATACATAAAATGTCTCTAATAAGGCTAACAAAAACCATATGTATTGTGTTCTGTTAAAAAAAAAAAGTTTTCATATAGGCCCATATCAGACAACATACAGTATATGCCAATGATATACCTGTGATATGCCAATATCAGCTGACTGGTATATTGGTCAGGCTCTACTGACAGTGCTAAATGCAATAGATCCGGAAACAGCTGAACTTGTAATAAAATAACTGTTGGATCCTTTCACGTGATGTCTTTTTTGCACCAAATTATGACAAGCAGTATCACTAGGATTATTAGTGTCACTATCAGTCAGCAGTATCAGTGCTGATATTGGTATCAATAAAATCCTAATGATTCCCATCCCTAACATTTACAAAATCTGAAGAGGGCCTCAGCCTTTTGAGGTTTCATTTCTCCACTTCAGACTTTTGAAAACTATGCAATTTTATTGCATTTTTCTTTCCCCGGGAGTTTTCTTTCTCTGTCATTTTTTATGTTGCAGTTAAACTATCAGGATTTTATGATTCGTCCAGTACATTTTAAGTTTCAAGCGGTTTGACTGTGTGTATATTTTCCCCAGTCATTTTAGTTTTAGTCCACTACAGTGTTGGGCAAGTTACTCGGGAAGTGTAATGAGTTACTTTTTGCTGTAAAAAGTAATATTTCTTTACTTATTACTTGATATCAAAAGTAATTAGTTACATTACTCTTTATATTATACCTGCATGTACACATCATCAGCCTTGGTCAAAAAGTAGGTCAGAAACTCAAAGATACTTGGATTAGTAACTGTAATGTAATTACTGTTTTGGAAATTGTAACCCCTCACACTACTTATTACTGTTTAAAGTATTGTACAAAGTAACAAAAGTTACTGGCCAACACTGGTCCCCTGTAACTTTGCCCTGAGTTATACTGCATGTATTTACAACACTGCAGTCCTGTAAAAAGCCAGCTGGGGGTGCCAGAGACCCTTGACTGCTGCCCAGCTGACAGAGTGGCGCCAAAACGAACAGTAATGGAGGACATTTATCGACATTACTGCTTCAGTAAAGATGTTTGGCAGCCTGGAGAGATGAATGATTAGTGGAAGAATGAAAAGCAGAAGAAGGTAAGGACGAACAACATCCATGTTACACCGGTGAAACCCTGAAAACATGACCACCACAAGCTAGCATACACATAATGTTACAGAGAAACAAAAATGTATCCAGCTGTATTAGTTCACTTAAATTGTGGTAAATGACCAGAACATATCTTACACAAACTGTTGAAAGAATATATGTGAAGCAAAATAAAAGCCACCATGACGTATAATTGCACACATTTATTTTGGCCACTATTTTGCAGCTTTTATTTTGAAAGAACAAACTCACAGAACATACTGGAGCAGGCCCTATGAAATTTATATTCCTTTGAGCCGGTTAACCGCCCCCTTCATTATTCATTATATGATTGGTCCTGCTGGAAAACAACTCCTAAACTGACTGGATAAATCCAACAGTGATGATGAAGCGCCAGGTACCTTCTTTGCCTGGATAAGGGACCTCTTATTAGAAGGCACTAATGTATGATATGTGAGAATAAAGTTGATGTAGAGCTGCTCCTATTCTTATTAAGTGGCCACTTAATAGTGCACCCTGGAAAATATGAACCATAAAGTTCATAGGATAAGAAGAAATGGGAAAGTCAGGCAGGGCTGAGTATGTTTTTGAGGAAGACAAGGAATATAACCGCTCTATTTTAATCTCTCTGACACTGAGTCATCACTGACAGTTCTCAGTGATTTGCAAAGAAAAATGGAGGCTGAATAGGACCAGATAATGAAGATCAGACAGTTGGATGCAGCGGTCTAACCGTGGATAATGAAGGTGGAGGTGTCTCGTGTAAATCATACATGAGATGCTGCAGGACCACCACAACTGAAGAATTATTAGTCTGCTCGGCTCAGGGAAGCCTCCAGTATTCTTCATATTCTCCCAGATGGGTCCCTCTTAATCCTCTCAGCCTCATAAATAGCACATTATTGAATTTACACTATTAGTTCATAGCCTTGAACTGGTCGAGTAATGGAAACCTACCTAATTGCTGGGGCTTGCTGGGATAATTAACTGAGAAAAGGATCGAGGAGTTTCATTTTGCATCCGAGGTAATGTTCCCCCTCTCTAAACTGTGTTTCAAAGAGAACATCATCTCTACCTCTTTCAAAAACCTCACCTCTCAGTTAGACGGAGCAAGCGAGGGACACTGAGCTGTGCTAATTTTCATTTTCTTTTATTTTTCAATGACTGTCTTCTGTGTCTTTTGATGATGTGAGATATCTTTTAATGTGCTAATAGGAAGTCGTGATTGTTCAGGGGCTAAAACGAGATACTGTTCAAATCAATGATCATTTCTTAGTGTGCTAATCACTGAGGCAACCCCGGGCTCCACTAATCAGAGAGTAGATATAATAAAAGCACTCCTCAGACAAGACGTGGCCCTGAAGTTGGGCGTTTAGTTTCCAACAAAACAACAGGCCATGCATTAATCATTAAATTATTTTTGGCTCTTTCCTTCAAAGTGACTGCTGTTGTTCTCATTTTTATTATACTTGCTGAGCCTTTCAATGAACAAAAGTCAGCTTTTATGAGATGTGGCATTCGAAGTAAAAAGGCTAAAGAGGCGCTCGATAATGAGAAGGTTTGGTTTTGTTGCTGTTTTTCTGACATTTTCAAAACTTCATGCTACTTCCACTGCATTATTATTAGGCCCAGACTGATACTGGATTTTTGGAGCCGATGCTGATATCAATGTTAGTGAGTAAAAAAAAATACTCATATCAATATATTGGCTGATATTGATGATAGAAATAGAATTAGGGATGCGCGATAAATACCGATGCAGATAGATTATTGGCCAATGTTGCCCTATGCAGCTATATCTTTTAAAATCTGTATCTGTGTATGATATCAGCTATACTAATATCTGATTTGACACATTATATCAAAGGATTTAATTTGAATTCTTAGGTTTATAAAAGCCAAAGTATATTTGTTACATTTTTCATGTGCTTTACTAGAATAAATAAATAAACATTTGAAGAGTCAAAACTGCTGTTTGTTTTTGTTTTCATACTGAGAGTTAGATTTGGTTCTGTCAGAGTTGTGAAGGATTAAATCATCCATCTTTGCTCACCACATCTTAGCCTCTCAGTGCATAAACTACAGGTTATATGAACTCCTTTTTAAAATACAAAAATGTGGAATCATCTTATCACTGTCTGGCATGAGAAGCAGGTAATTATCAATCATTTGTATCGGGTGAAAAATATCCATATTGTGCATCACTACATAGAATATAATATACAGAATATAGAATATATACATAAACACATGTTTTTTCAGTGATCCCCCAGAAGTGGTTAACACTTGTGGCAAAAATATGTAATGGAAGCAGGATATTTTACAGTTTAAGCTATATTATAAACTGAAACAGTTAACTTTCACTTTTTAATAATTATAAATAACTATAAAGGGAAAAACACAGATAGACCAAAATATATGTATATATTAAACGTAAATTAAAAATGCTCAATTATACATAAAATGCTGCATATAAAGCTAACAAATAAAAACAACCTGCTTTATGTTATGTTAAAAAAAAAAAAATTCATGACAGTCTGTAATGGACTGATATAGCAATTTTGGGCTGATATATCGGTTGACCGATACAGAGTAGTAGAGCGGTTCGATTCCCACCTCCCCCTGGCCAAATGTCCTTGCATGAGCCAGTGCATTTCCAAATTGCCGGTGCCAAGCCTGGATAAATGGAGAGGGTTGTGTTTGGAAGGGAAAACACCCTACGCCAAATCAAAAATCATGGTTCCACACTGGGTTTGGCGGGGCCTGGTCTGCCAGTGAGCAGCTAATCCACGGTGGCGACCTCTAACGGGAGCCACCAGAAGACAAAGAAGATATCGGTCAGATGTGATTTTTATTGACAAAGGTAAATTCGGAGCCAGGTTGCACGCGTTGCTTCATAATTAATACCTCTATTAATAAACAGTTATGGTTTCTGCAGCACAGCTTAAATACTACAGTAGGTGGTAGGAGCCTTAAGGGGATCACAGATCAAATCTAATTAACCGTACCTAATACAAGAGGGAAATGTCTTTATATTTATCCAGCTCCTCTAAGTGCTTTTTGCCCTCAGGTTTTGACGAGGGAAAATGTCCTGAGGGGCCCATATGCACGGGAACACTACGATGAACGGCACTACTCCTGTCGGGTGTCATGGTGTTTCCAGAAATGGCTCTTTGCAGCTCTTCCCGGGGAACATGCAGGGTAGGTTTCTTCCATAAATGTTCACTATATAAAATGTTCACAGATGAATAGAAACGGATGCTTTGTCATCCTTTTTAATTGTCCTGTCATTCTTTAATAAACCTGCCCGTTTCAGCCAATTATGTCATTGACTTCTGCTGAACAGTCCATTTTTATGACATTTTAAACACACTACTTACTCTGTGGCACAAACTGCCTATTAACTGATGCTAGTGCCAAGTCCTCTTAACACTGCCCTCCATCATTTTCAGTTTTTTTTTTTCTTTCTTTTTTATCCCACTTTTCCAGGAAGAATAACCGACAACTTACGAAACATAGAAGTTACATTATGGGACTTCCACCACCGCCCAAATCCCATCATCCCCTGGCCTCTGAGGAGCGCACAAGCAAAGGTAGATTGCTTTAAATGCTACAAGGCTACAACCTTTGCCTTCAGAAGCTACGTCTGCCTCCCCTTTGATTGAAGGGAATGGATTCGGTCAATTATTCATTAAGTAAGCATGAAGCTTTCTAATGTTCGTCGGCTGCTTTCTTCAGTGTGATTTTTTTCCTCTTTAATGCCCTGCAGCTTTCAGTTATCTGTTGGGGAAGAGGGATGATGAGACCGTTTCATGATTTTTTTTTTTTTTTTTTTAATTCATTACAGCTTTGTTGTTTTTATGTGGTGTATGTTGGCGTTTCATCTCAGCAGATAACTGCTGCAACCCTCAAGTAAACTATCCCTCACACTCTGGCCTGGGCCCCTGTGATTGAATTAGCCTCTGCTACAGCTATCTCCCATGCTGGCAGTCACGGTGAATTTCACCATGTGAGACAACATGATAAAAGACGGGATTTGATTTGCATTCATGAAGCACTTAGGGAGTTCAAAGAGAAGTTACAGAGCAGAATAGAAGAGCACAGGGTCCTCTCACACACTGTCTGTTTTAGATATCACAGTTTCACCTTATGTGACAATACCGCTGACGTTGCCTCAGGTCGTTTACCATCAATAGGCTCGCTGTCATATTTTGGTTTGAGGTTATTTTGGTGCACAACGATTTTGAAATGCCTGCTCCCCCTCCCCTCAGGTCAGAGATTGTAAAAACACCAGCGAGTACGTGTGGGATGGCTCCTGTGTCCTGGTGACACAGCCCACAGCTTGTGCCACGTAAAAGAATACAGCGATCAACCAATATGAGCTTTGTGCTCCAGCTGCAGGCTGTGATTCAAAATTGTCTGGGGGCTCACTGCCAGTTACCAGAGTTATTGCCTGAAAAGAACAGTTTACTGCAGAGAGTGGATCGGGCTAAAATTGCAGTGATGGATTGTGGTTTCAAATTGATAAGGATCTTTCAGCGGGAGGTTTGATGAATTTCCAAACTGAATACAGATGTATGAGCGGAGCAACGACTCATGGCATTGAATTACACGTCCAGCCAGGGGCGTAAATAAAGCCATAGTGAGAGCGGGCCCTCCAATGGGGCTTTTCCATTGTGACTTTTGGCCGTGCTGATGTCAAGCCCATTTTGCATTACCACTTTTAACGCACCAAGCTGTGTGAATTGTGCGAGAGATGGACCATGTCTGGAGTTGCGCCAGAGTGTGCCCAAATCGCCTCCAAGCGGGATGCTCAGGAAACCAGAGAGACGTTTTTAAAAGTGTCTGTGTGTTCAGCTTTCAGTACTTTTATAGCTTCTAACTGAGTCTCTGTGGTCTGAAGTTTAATTTATCTCCTGTGTCTCTGTTTGTACTTTCAGGTATCTGCTTTATTTGACAGTTTCATTTTCTCCATCAGCCGTATAGGATTCTTGTTAAGAGTCTTGTGTTGGGCCGAAAATGGACTCAAGCAAGTGGTTCAGAGTGCCACCACAGAAATGCACCTGTGTACAAAGAAGAAATCATGTTGAATTAAAAATGGTGCCATCTGTTATATATTCTTTCGAAAAGGCATTTCCGCTATGGTTTTAATTTTCTTAGTCTTTTTTGTTGTTGTTAAAATAGTCAGTAGCAATCTAAAACAAAATGATGTGCTTATACTTATCCTACATAAACTATAAATAAACTATAAAAAAATCAATTAAATTAGTAATTTCTTATTTGGGGCATTATTTGATTGGGTAATATGTATGTTGGTATTTTTTATTTCCAATGCAGGGTTAAACCTCAATGGGTTTTTTTTTTCACTTGCCCAGTGGGGCAAATGTGTTTGAAACCTACTTGCCCAAAGTCAAATTTTACTTGTCCCTATACAAGTTGTTTTATCTATTAGTGGTCAGTTTCTCAAAGTCTGTGTTGATGTCTTTAAATCCATCCAAAACCTAAAGATATTCAGTTTAAGATGATAATAAAGGGAGAAAAGCAGGAGATGTCCGAACTCCCAGATCTCTAACATTTGAGAGGCTTAAAACAGCATTTTCTGTCATTTTTGCATGAAACATTACGTTAACAATGAATCCATTTTACTGTAGTTTAATAGTCAGATCCTTTTTTAAATCATTTGCGCAACCGGGTCTCTATGTCAGTGTCAAGTCTCTCTTTGATCATCTGTCGATAGACAATAACATAAAGGCGATACAGAAATGGCAGGTTGCTTAAGAACAAAATTTATTAAGACTAAGCGGCTGAGCACAGGAATGATGCCCCTCTTAGAAGTCATGCAGCTGTCCAGCTGGCATCAGCATCAACACTGCCATCAGTGATGTGTTCACTGGGGTCCATCATAATAGCTCGCACTGGGGCCTTTCATAACTACCTAACGCTATTGCGTCCATCTTGACATCACACCCCAACTGCATACAGTATGAACATTGATCCATGCACGTCTAAAGTAAAGGTTGACATGACATGGGAGACAAACTCAATCGAGCGTACAACAGTGCTCTCTGGCCCATTATTTCCTTATCTTCTTGACAATTCAGAGCCCTCCGCTCGGTCCATGTAATATTTAGTCTTCTGACTTGTCACGTACAGGGAGGTGAGGGGAATTGGAAGTGTGCAGCAGTCTGTGGGAATTAGCAGTAGCCACCTACAGATTAGGTTTAGAGTGCTCTGGGTGCTTGGCACACTGGCAGAGTGGGAAGGGAGAGGAAGAGCAATCAGGGTGACAGTGTTAATTTGAACTCTGGTGTGCATATAACACTGGCTGCAGAGACATATGGAGCTGAGCAGAGCAGGCAGTCTTAAATCATCATGTTTACGCAGTTTAACAGCCCAGATCCGAGCATTTGCATTTATATTGAAGCATTTCCCAGTGTTTTGTAGTTTCTTCAAGCTATAAATGAAACGTGATTGTGTGGACGTGTGATTGCAGATATGCAGTGCATTTTAGGAACTGTAACCTAAAGTTTAGAAAGGACAGGAGGTGGATTCAGTGCATGAGTCAACAACAGCTGCAGAAGGGTTCTTGAGCAAGGCAGCTCTTAATGCTTCACAGGAGCAGCAGTGTTGGTTGGTCGACTTTCTCTGGAGTGGAGGGATGAGTGATTCTCTCTCATCCTCACACTGAGAGCGGATTTGTGGCACACGGTGTCGTACAGCTGCACAGGCTCAGCCGGCGTGGATTGAAGAGGGTTTGAGGCGGGGACCCTCCTGACCATCACACAGGGTGGGGTTCACCGAGGAGCTCCGTCCCCGTGCGCCGCCACGCCCCCGCGATTGGCGCTGTCCGGTGCTCTGGTGCTGAACGCTGGGTACGAACACAGCCAACAGCCTGCAGCCTGCCTGCCTGCCCGCACGCAGCCGTGCTGCATGGAGCCAAGAGACGGATCTCCCGGGATGAAGAAGCTTTAAGTTCAGAGGGCTCTCCTGGAAGGATCATATCGTGGATAACTATGAAGGAAACGTTTCTCAAGTGGTTTTCTTTTCTTTTTTAATGATTTTCTACCAACCTCCCTGAGTCGCTTGGAGGTGCATAACTTGCCACCAACATGATTTGGGGTTTTTTATTATGCTGCCTTCTTACACCGGCCGTTGGATACCAAACACAGGGGCGACTACCTTTCTTTCACGGGCATATTTTTGAGAACTCCCCGGCTGCTTCTAAAGTAAATGGACTGAGCATTCCGGTGAAGCGCATCAACGCGCAAAAATGGTGCCCAACATTGTCCGGGATGCACTTCAAACTGTCTGGAAACGGCAGCGAAGATTTCCGCGCCTTCGCCCACCACAAGCGGGGGAATGTATTGCTGAAAACTTCCAGGGTTTTGGACCGAGAGGCTTGCTCAGAATACCAGCTGAGCGTGGCTCTGTGCTGCCAGACCTGCGTGTCGGCGGACTCCGCCGTCTTCGAGGTTGCGTCGGTAAAAGTGGACGTTTTGGACACCAACGATCACGAACCGACTTTTCGCAGTGCAGACACCGTCCACATAACTTTAGATGACACCACCGCGCTCCGTAGTGTAGTTTACAGACTGGAGGCGGTCGACGCAGACAGCGGCAACAACGCAGAGTTGACATACATCTCCATCCCCAAAAATGGCAGTTTCTATGTTGTCCCGAAAACAGGCGAAGTTTTGCTTGTGGACTCCATCCTGGGGCTCCCCTCTCAAGTCAAATTCTATGTTTTCGCCAGAGACCACGGCTGGCCCCCTCTGACCAGTAAAGGTGTAGTGGTTACTATTGCGCCACAGCGCTGGGCGACGCGTCCTGCTGAATTAGCTAGGACAGGCAGAGCAGGACGCTCGCCGAGGGCATTACTTGACCCTGGCACGGTGGTTTCCCTTAATGTGTCTGAAGATGCCAGCATCGGCTCAGTCATAACGAGCCTGAGCCCCACCAGGTTCCAGTCAGCCGCCTACGAGCTCATTTACCCGGAGTCAGAGAGCTCCCCGGTCACCGTGGGGCGCGACAGTGGAGATATCACGATAAGCAGGAGGCTGGACAGGGAGACAGAGCCGTTCGTGGAGCTCACAGTTAAGATTCAGGATAAACGAGGTGTGTAGAGCATTCCTCCATTAATCTGCACTTAAGATAAGTCCTGTACACCCCCACCCCCTCCCTGGGTATTATTTGCATTGTGGTGGTGGATGCCCTATTTTAATGGCATGCTCCACATGGTTAAAACTGTGCTGCCATCTGGACACCTCTGTCTTCATCAGTGGAGCCCCTCGACAGGCCTGACACATCCATCACATCCGTACAGGGCTGTCAGTGTAGCTGCAGCATAGGATCATTCCACAGGTGTGCTTCCTCATTATCATCCATCCATCCACACACCTGAAATATCAGCTCCACATTCAGCAGGGCTCAAAATACGAATTTCCCGCTCGCCCGGGACAAGTAAAATGACACATGGGACAAGAAAATGTAGTAAAAACTAATAATAGAATAAGGATAGAATAATTAGACTATTAAACTATTTTGTTAATCAATTTATGGTTAAAGTAGTTTTTGTACAATTATGGCAGAAAATTCTGTTTCCAGCCTCTCAGTTGTGGAGATTTCCTGCTTTTCTCAGTTTATTCTCATATTAAACTAAATATCTTTGGGATTTGGACTGACAAAACAAGACCTTTAAAGACATCACCTTTGAGAAACTGGGATGGACTTTAAAAAATTTTTTTTTAGTATTTTTTGACAATTTATAGACACTGCAGCCCTAGATTAAACATCACAATTAATTTTATTCTCTGTTTTTATTTGATAACTGCTAATGAATAGAATTGTTTGTACAGGCACAAGTAAAAATGGACTTTGGCAAGTTGACCTATTTGTGTTCGCTTTCAGCTTCATATACCTGAAATACAAGCCGCACATTCAGTTGAATCTTTTATGCGTTTCAACATTTTTCATATTTATTGTGATATGCACAGGGGGTTTCAACTCTAAACATTACGAGCTCACAGGATGAGTTTTCGACTTTAAGTGTCTTTGTGAACTGGTCGAATTACATCCTTGATTGACATAGTTTGTGACTGTGAAGTTGTTTTCAGAGCTAATCCTTACAGAGTGGCAAACCACTTCGACCCTCTCCCTCCCTCTCTCATCTACTGGCATTACCCCTCTAATCCTCCTCTCATTCACTCTCTAGTCCCAGGGATTTGAAGTATAGCACTGCCACAGTCAGTCAACTCCTCAAATTCCTGGAGGAAAGGTGAAACTCCTACGTTTTGTTTTGCTCCTCTGAAAGTTATACTTAAAGCTTAAAAACGAAAAAACAAAAACAGGGAATCAAAATGATTTGCTTTGTAATTGAGCTACACAGTGTGCAGGAAACACTGTGCACTGTTTTCATTTGAATTGCCTGCTGCTGTTACATTGCACAGCATGCTCGAGATTGTAATTGCACGCCTGATTGGGACACATTCTTGCAAAGGGGTGTCTGGAGTTTTTTTCAGAGAGAGCAAAAAATAGTCAGAATTCTGACGTTCTCCACAGATGCGTAACAGAAATAAGCCGCTCTAGCCTGACAGATATTCAGATACCTTCCTCCATTTTACCTCTCTCACCTGTGAAACTCTCCTCTCCTGATCAAAGGCATGGCATGTCCTTTATCCTGTGACTACAGCTTTCCAGACAGGATCCTGACGGGAGTCTGGGCGGACAGGCCTTTCTTCTGCTTGTCTCATTCCCAATCCCTGCATACACGTCTCTCTGAGTGAAGGACTCCATTTTAGATGTTTTTTTATTTTTATTTTTGGAGATTTAACCTAATCTCCCACATGAATTCGCCTCATGCCGTTGGATGTTTGTTTGCTTGGGTGTTGCAGTAAATCTGAGGTCTGTCTCATAGATGAGGGAGCGAGAGAAAAGAATGAGTGAGATGTTTGTTTATATGCACCTATCTTTGTGGGTGTTTGTTTGCATGCAAGTGTGAGACTGCATAGTCATACTAAGAGTGACCCCAGGTCGGCTACAATAACAACAGTTTTAATAAGGCCCCATGTGTTGCATCGTCTCAACTTACTTTACTGTGGTGAACTCTCTGTAGCACAGAGCTGTCCGTGGTGCTGACAGTCACCTGCTGAATGTCAAACAGAAACTACCGTCAGGCAGGCAGCAGTCTATCCGCAGTTCAAAGAATATTCAAGTCAGCAGCATTCAGTGCCAGCCTTGAAAATATTTACTACTTTATTCACGTACAAAGGGTAGACAAAATAATAGGTGCACTCTAACACAATCCAGTGCCACAGCATGACAAGGTACAGTACCACATGTAGTATTGCAGGTAGCTTTTTATTGCGGCATCATTGTGGTCTATTCGATTGTTGTGTCTTCCTTTCAGCTTGTCCACACTTTGTGCACACTGATGATCCTCTTCTTCTGCAGCTCTAATATTGCTGCCTTCCTTACTTTTATTACAACAACTGCTACTATTACCTAGGGGTGGGAATCTCTTAGCACCTCACGATTCTATTTGATTTCGATTCGGAGTGCGATTATCAAATGATTATTGATGCGTCTTGATGCACCAAAATTTTTGATTTCTAAACTAATTTATTTTTCTCACTGTGTGACTACTTGCTGCTTTCAAAACACTGCATATTTGTAATGATCCATAATTAGTTTAGTTAGAGACAACTTGCATATCATGGGGCTCTTGTCCAAGTCCCTTTTCCCTTCCACTTAAATGAAGCCAAAATGCTTCCATATGCTAGTTTTTAAGCCAGGGGGTGTGGTTCGCATTGCATCCATCTGCAGTTACCCATACTCAGCCATCACCAAAATTCAAGAAGCAGCCTAGTTTAGAATGTAAACACAACACAGATGTTTATGTCTGTTATGTTTCACCATCTAGTTCAGCCAGAAGGAACATACAGCCCAGTCTTAAATTGTTACAGGCGATCAAGAGAATTGGGGTTAAAATGTGCAATTAGTGACTTTTCTGCATTGATTCATTATCTTTCAGGAGAGAATCAGGATGCGCTTAAGAATCAATTTTTCCCCCGCCCCTACTATTACCACTGTTACTTTAAAGTGATGTTCCCAAACTTTTTCAGCTTGAGATCCAAAAGTGATATTTGATGTCACCCAAAGTGACAAAAATAAATCATGAATTGCTATAACATCTACATGTATTAAGTACAGATAAGGAACACAACAAACGATGAATTTGAAATTTATATGAAATGTTTTTCATTCAATATGAAAGGACATCACGGCAATAATCAAATTTCCTGAGTGTAATGTCAAGTTTCTCACCACCTCGTTATGAACTTGCCCTTTCTCCCACAGTGCCCGTTCAAAACATGCCTGTTCGGAACAGGCCGATTGCTTGACCTCTGGTGTTGCTGCTTGCACCTTTTTGGAGAAGCACTCATCCAAACACTTAACACTCGGCGGTGATTGTGTAGTGTTATCAGAATGTCAAAATTAAACTAAAATTAGCCGACACCTTGTAAAGTAGTGATGGGAAGTCCGGCTCTTTTCAAAGATTCGGTTCTTTTTGCTCGGCTCCCGTAGAAGAGCCGGCTTTTACAGCTCCCAAATGGCTCTTGATTTAGTATCAGTCAGAGCCTTCTATTTTAGCCTAATTTAGCAATTATGAATGGTTTGTATGTTGGTAAGCAATTTTTATTCAGTGTTTTCATAAAAGCCTTATTTTTATTTATTTGTGGTTGGAAAAAAAACACAGTATTTAACATTTTAATCAGGTTTGTTGTTGACCCTGCTCTGATGGATATTTTCATTTTACAAATTCTGCACTCAGCTTTGCAGTCTCCAACATCATTGAAATGCAGCCAGATGCTGCTTCTTTTTCGGTCTTGGCTCATTTCACGAAGTGAAGAAATGAGAGAAAAGTAAAGTTCACTTTTTCTTCGGAGTGTCTGCCCCCCTTCTTACTGACACATAATGGTATGATCCTAGTCTGTCCTCGCATGTGATTGGCCGCATGGTGAGCCCATCAAAATAAAGTCCCGCCCCTGCCTGCATGGATTCTAAGCAGATGGGAGTCGGCTAACCCTAACTTTCTCTTTATGGTTCCGAATATAACATCTTGGGCTGTTTTGGATCAATCTAATGACTTTTTTTTGATAAGTTAATTAATCTATTAATCTATAAACTAATTTATTGATTAGTCTAGAGATTAGTTTTTATGAACTGGACTAATCTAGGTAACCCCAAATAAATTTTAATATATATTATATATATATATTTTTGAATCATCTAATCATCAGCATCTAATGTCCATGTCTCTGCTGTGTTATGATATTAAGAATAATAATTAGATCCTATAGCTTGTTTGCAATCATGTGATGCTGGTGACGCGCAAAATTCAAATGGAGGGCAGGAAGTAAATAGCAGCTATAGATGAGATGGAGGACGGTACAGAGGAAGTCCGTATTGTGCTAGCTTAGACGTTATTACAAGAGGAAGATATAAACAGAAAATAAGTAGATATGTTGGACGTGATGCTTATCTTATGAACAAGATTTTTGGACTGAAATGAAAGATTTGCCGGCTATCGAGGCAGTAACTACCTTGTTCTCCAGACCTCTTTCTACACAAAACAACAGATGAAGCATACAAAAGTATGAAGGCATACAACTTTTTT
>JAJHUR010078378.1:0-20994 GCA_027495735.1 Lutjanus campechanus | reverse complement strand
AAAAAAAGCAAAACCATCATTTCAAATATTTTAACTTGATATTTCCAGCCAACCAGGCCTCAGTTGAGCTTTTATATACAGAGAGGAGGAGTGAGAGAATGAGAGAGGGAGAGACAGAGGAAGACAAGTCAATCAGCTGAACCCTGGGGACCTGAGAAACCAGCTCGGGGAAATATGTGTGGAATAGCTGCCATCACAGCTTCATAGTGTGTTTATCACTGACAAGAACTGCTCAGTAAACACAATTATCCTGCTAAAGATCAAAATGAACCGCGATGAAATGTATTCACTGTAGTACGCTGTGACTTGTTTATGAAGATGACACACATTACGGGATAATTTTGTCAAAATCACCTAGTATTTGGCAGGCCTTTCCTGGAAAAAGTGTTTTGTTATGCACTTCATGCTTTTACCTTGGTTAAAACTGAACAAGTACATTCAAGGATCAGTCTGACAATTTCATTCGATCACTGAAATCATTTTCTTATAGTCCATATACCCCATAACAACACCAAAAACCAACAAAGAAGTCTATTGTGTGTATCCAAAGCCTGATATATCTTCTTCATCCTTGCCATAGAGCAGCATTGTTATCCAAATACTATTAAACACACACCACTGACCCACACTGTTGCACTGGGTGACATGTTCCTTCATTACCATCATTACCACAGCTTAGTGTGCAGGTTTCTGTCAAGTGTTTACCTGGGAGTTGACTGTCTGGCCCATGGGAATGCGGGAACACTCCAGAGCATACTGCTTAACACAGAAGTAACACCCCTGGCAGAAGGGAAAAGCACACGAAGAATGCATGGTTATTTATGTATATATGTATATATATATGTGTATAAATAATCATTAACGAGTGGCTGACCAGTTAAAGATAAAGGCATCCATGTGAAGAACAGTACACAGTTCAGTTTACTGTTCATCAGAGCTGCTGCAGGTCTCAGAGACACAGAATCAAGACCTTTTGAATGGTCCTCAAATTCATAATAGTCTTCTAAACCATGTAATTTAGGGTCTTATGTACATAACAGTAAGCATACAAAAAGTATTAGAAATCAGATTTAATCCAAATTTGAAATTTGACATTTAAGTTTTTGTACACTCGCCTGTGTTGGGTTTGAATTGGGTGTGTTTGTGCTCAGAGATTTATCACAAAAATTACGCAATTAATTCCACAAACCAATCATAAAAAAAATCCATGTCAGTTGCTTTGTGGGTGCAACAAAACTTCTCTGCTCCCACTGCTGCAGCTGCTCTCTGAGTCTGAACCAACTCAGCAATGTTATAGAGCCCTTTGTGTTTCTCCACCTCGACAATCAGTCTTCCATCGTCCATTTCTCAATTTAGTTAACTCAACTACAGGATGACAACAAATGAGTGCTGTGAGTAGGGCGCACTTGGTTACTCAGGTGTTTGTGGGTGGTTGCTAAGCAGTGAGAACAGAGTACAACCTGAAGAGGGAATCTCAAGTCTTGGCCAAAAAAATGTGAATGATATCACACACCCAATTCGACCGAGTCTGCAACAGTTATTATACAAAATAAGACAGGAAAGTTATTTATTCTTGATTTTTTTTTTCAAACTTTCAAACAAAATGACAGGAAATGCATATGATATTAAAAAACATGAGATTATGAGTAGGACATCATTTTATAGCAATTTTACGTCTTTAAACAGTATTTTGTGTGCTGCAGCAGGCTTGCAGCATGCAACAACAGTAGAACTATATTGTATATTTGCTGCATGCTGCAAGCATGCTGCAGCCGCAATGTGCTGCTTTAACATCTGATGTAAATACACGCAATCCACTGCGGACGCTGCGCAGCAGGCGTACAGCAGTTGTGCTGCATATGTGCTGCATGCGGTGATCTTCTGCAGTGCAGGGAGCCACTGGTTTACACTCAATTTGTGCGACATAGAAAATCAACTAAACGAGACTTGAAACTTGCCCGAGGTTTGTAATCCATCGTAGTGACAACGTTTTATCTGTTTCATTAATTGGTCACATAATTCCCACACTGCACTGTCATACACTGACACCAACGGCAGTTTGGAGAAAGCCACTGTAAAAATCTGAAGCATGCTCTGAAAATTGTTACCATAAATTTACACTTTTGTGAACGTGCTAAAATTAAAAGATTTGCTAGTGAACACAGTGATCCTCATCTCACCTGAAAAGCCAACTCCATCAACACGATCCCTCCTGGCAGCGCCCTCTGGAGGTGGTACGCGGTGGTGCCAGATGCCGTAGTCTGCAAAGTTCAATTACAGAACAATCTTACAATCGGTGGGCAGCCCTGTTTAAGAGTTGCTGAAGTTGTTATCTGTGTGCCACACAGGAAAAGAACTTCTCATCCAAGCCGCCTCTCACTGATGTTAGCAACAATGAAAAGGTTACCACCGCCTGACAAAAAAATACACTGTGTTTCTAGAACGCCCTGCAGGAAATTAAGCATTGCAGTCTTTTTTCATCACAACACAACACAACACACACAGTCTATCAGCAACATAAATACACATAAATCCAGATCACTGGGAAAAATACAGAAAGAATATGTGGCCAGTGAAGTACTAAACATCCCTGAGAAATATCAACAGGATTTGTCCATTTTGCAGGAAAGGTCAGCTAGAAAAACGGTTCAGCACAAATTAAACAAAAGTTAGGATCCAGTGGCATTTTTCAAATATGACGTTATGTTTGTATGTTGTGGAGCTAAAATCCACGCAGTTATCAGTATTTATCTGTTCTAAGTCAGTTAGCATTTCACGTTTCTTTCCTAAACTTTGATCAAAACGCTGTAAAGAGAGAAGCGTAACAAGTAACACAGATTCAATTCTTTTTTTTTTTTAAATGTTTGAATTGTGTTGACAAATCAAAAATGCTGCTAAACATTCTGTGTGTGTGAAAAAGTAGTGCTGCATCACTGAGTCATGTTGTGGGCTGTGTATCTCTTCTTTTAAGGGAGGAGAATTTTTGTTTCACAGTTTGAGCATGGTGTTTTCATATTGCTAAGTTAAGCAAAGTGTCTCCATTAACAGGAATTAAAACATTAAAGGCACTATCAACAGCTTAGTTGCTTAAAAGAAGGAAAAAAACAGTATCAGATCGGTATCAGTATTGGCAGACACTCAAGGGTGCAATATCGATATTGATATCCGACATGAAAATCTGTTATCGAGGCATCCCTGCCATCAAGCATTCGCCATGTTGACAGTTGTTCTGCCAATACTGTCTTCAATGTAGCTGTCAACAAGGAAGAACATGAATGTACCAACTGGTACATTCACTAAGTTTTAATATTATTATGTTTTATACATTATCTTATCATATCCTGGCTGTGAAATCAACGTAAAAACAGCTGCTTGACTGAAATATTGTTGATTTTCCATGAAAACTAATGGTTTAAGGCTGTTTAAGTAAGGCTGCAGCTAACATTTATTTTCATTGCTGATGAATCTGTCGATTATTTTCTCGATTAATTAATCCTGTCACAATCTTGTCACTTGAAAATTATTTTTTCAAGTCTTTCCTGTAACAATCTTTTTCATCATTGCTTAATCTGTGCATCATTTTCTCTATTAATCGACTAGTTATTTGGTCCATAAAATGTCGAATGTGAAAAACGGTGAGAAATGTTGATCAAAGCTCAAGATGACGTCCTCAAATGTCTTGTTTAGTCCACAACCCAAAGATATTCAGTTTACTGTCAGAGGGGAGGAAAGAAACCAGAAAATATTCAAATCTGAGAAGCTGAAATCAGAGAATTTGGAAATATTTTCATCTAAAAATGACTCAAAATGATTAATTATCAAAACATTTGGTGATTGTGTGTGTGTGTGTGTGTGTGTGTGTGTGTGTGTGGTTGGAGTATAAGATTGTGCATCTCTGAGGTGAACACTGACCTTCGGGCTGTCCTCACTCTTTTGCTTTACATAAGAAAAAGACATCCTCCCTTCTGATGACATCGAGCTCAGCATGGCAGCACGAGCTCGGGCAATGCTGTAAGAGATGAGGGTGGGGGTGGTGGAGGAAGGGGTCAGTTGAGGGTCTACTTAAACCCAAAGAGGTCTGGGCCTGAGGGCCGATGGACCACTAACAGCGTGTAGCCAAGCCGTGAGACAGAATTCAGAGAGAGTCACACGGTCTGAGCCTAGAAAGTGGCAGGCAGGCAGGACGGGCATGTGCCCTGCTTCCGCTCCGGTTACATCAGCCACGGGGCAGCAGTGCTGAGAGGTCAGAGGTCAGCTGAGGATCAAAACACATCCGATGACTAATGGATGAATGCCGCTCATGATGGAGGAAGAGAGGAGAATAAGGGACTGGTAGAGAGGCAGAAATGGAGTGATACATTCTTAAGTTTCACACAACAAAAATGAGCAGAAGCATGCGGAAAAACACATACCATCCATTCACTAATGGAGCGGTCAGGCAGTTCATCCATTCCAAATAAAAAGCAAACCAAACACTTGAGTTACTTTTTGAAAAACATCTGGATGGTTTCACATGTATTCAAGCCTACTTTGATTAAACAGGAAGCCTAAAAAATCATAAAAGCACACGCCTTACAGAAGAAAATCCAAGCAATGGTCACAAGTAGTGAGTCAAAAATACCAATGTACTGATAAATATTGATACTGAATATTTGAAATGCCTCATAATGCCTCTAATAATTACTTTCATTGTCCATTAATCTGTTAATTATTTTCTCTGTTATTTGTTAAGTTTATCCAAAAATGAATTAACACGTGCGTCCATGTGCTCCACATCTTTGGACCTATTTTTCAAGTCTTTCCTGTGACAATTATTTACGTTATCGATCAATCTGTCCATCATTTTCTCTAGTAATCGAGTAGTAGGTCTATAAAAAGTGGCTCATGTCTAAAATGACGTCCTCAAATGTCTTGTTTTGTCCTCAACCTCAAAGACATTCAGTTTACTGTCCAAGAGGGACGTTTTTTCACTTTAAAAAATGACTCAAAACGATGAATCGCTTATAAAAAATATTTGGTGATTAATTTAATACAGACCTGCGAGCTGGAGACTGAGGCCGGACCTGGACCAGAATGAAGCCCATGCTCTGCAGGTACTGAACGTACTGCTGGAGGAAGGTGCTGGAAATCTCGAGCAGCCAGGGTTCCTCCTTCAGACGGCTGGGCAGCATGTCCGCTGAGTCGGTGCTGTAGCTTCGGTCCCGACCTGATGCAGTAGAATCGCTGGAGCGATGCCGTTTCTGGTGCAAATACAGGATACCATCATTTCAAACATTTACAGAACAGTGCACATCACTTAAAGCGACAAGTGAACCCCAAAATCAAAAATACAGATTTTTCCTCCTACCTGTAGTACGGTTTATCCATCAAAAAAATTTGGTGAGAGTTGCAGAATTTTGGAGGTATTGGCTGTAGAGATGTCTGCCTTCTCTCCAATATAATGGGACCAAATGGCTTGTTGTGCTGAAGCCACCAAAAATAAATTGAAAAACAGCAGCGTCTCTTCCCAGAAATCATTAGACAGTTGCTCAAAATGACCTTGTTGAGTCATTTTGCAGAGGAACTACTTTCTTTCTGCAGAATAATCTACAGGGAATACTTTAGAATCTACTAGAACTATTCTCTTTCTATTTGAAAGAAAGTAGTTCCTAGAGCAAGCAGCAAGGTCTCTGAATTATCTTGGGTAAAGAGACACTGGTTTTGAATTTTTTAAAAGTAGCATTTTTTTAGGCGCTTTGAACACCACAAGCTGAGTGCCGATATCTCCAAAACTCGCACTCACACCAAAAAAAAATCTAGATGGACAAACAGCACCTCAGGCCAGGGGAAAAATATGTTTTTTTGATTTAGGAGTGAACTGTCCCTTGAAGTATGCAGACCTGATTTTGTGTACCAGCATGTTGTGGCTGTGCTGAATCAGTACAGAGGCTTTCGAATGACACTTTGAATATCTGTTGTCATACAGTATTTTATGTGTTGATTATCATGTAAATCTCCAACCAAAATCTGAATCTTGAATAAAGTAATTGATTGGATTAAATTAGTGTCTTTTCAATCAAATCTGCTTTCTTTAATGAATATAAGCTGTAAGGAAATGTTTGGATCACACAATTTAGAAACAATCCTACGCAGCCATGACTGGAAACTAAATCTGTTAATAGTATTGGGGTAGCCTAGTCTGTGCAGAAACACTGGGTTTACACAGAATAAACAGTTGTGCAGCATTCAAATGTTGATTTAGAATTCAAATGTCAACATTATGGACAAAGCATTGATTTATTTGGTACATGATTCACATTTTTAGCAAGAATCATGCGGCCCTGATCTATAGACAAGACACAACCTTGAGCAGGATAGAAAACGTACCTTCACTGGAGGCTGGACGACCTGCTCCTCCTGGATCTGCTTGCGGAAGACGGGGTCAAAGAGGAGAGGGGTGGCGCAGTAGTGGACCAGCCTGGACGACTGCTTTAGGGTCTCCAAATCTGTCCCCTGTTGAGACACCCATGGTTAACATCACTTAAAGGTACGACGTAGAACTGCAACTAATGATTATTTTCATTATCGATCAATCTGTTGATCCTTTTCTCCATTAATAGACTAGTTGTTTGGTCCATAAAATTTCAGAGAATGTTGGTCAGTGTTTCCAAGATGACGTCCTCAAATGTCTTGTTTTGTCCCCAAACCAAAGATATTTAGTTTTTGTCAAAGGGAGTAAAGAAACCAGAAAATCTGATTTTTTTTCTTAAAAAATGACTCAAAATGATGAATCTATTATCAAAAATAGTATTGATTTAATAATTGATTAATAATCTATTAATTGTTGTAGCTCTAGTATGATGGTGACAGTGCAGAGTGTAAACTCTGGGAGAAAAGACTGTAATAATTTTGCATTGCAGAATAAGGTCTGCAGGGCTCCATATTGTAAACTGAGTGTAATCAGACTCAGCAATATTCACCAGCAGCTGCAACATCAAAGATTCGGACATTAAAAACTTGTGAAGTAAGTACATCCAGTTCCAAAGCTGGCAATGATGCAGTCAGATCACATCTAACAGTTAATTTAGTTCACTCAGTGGTGTGAAAATCTGCCTGAAACCAAATGTCAGTGGAAATGGCTGTGGGCCCTGTTGGACCCAGGTCAGGCCGCAGACCTCCTCTTGCTTGTTCTTGAGTTAGAGTGCTCTGTGGGTGTCTGTTGAAATATCAAATTCGTAAATTTAATGCCACCGTATAACCTCTCCTGAGATGTCACTGTGGCAGACAGAAACCTTTTTAATTAGCTCGGATGTTCCCCACTTTGAAACAAGGCAATACTAAATGATTTCCCTGAGGACTCGACTGTAATTGTAGCTCCTCAAAGCCATAAAGTAGTGAAAGGCACCGGTCCCCCAGGTTTTGTCAAGTCCAATTAGCTCTGTTTGATATTAGGATACTTTCACAGTACAGGAATTTAATACTCAATTCTGATTTAGTGGTCAGATTCAATTTGTTGTGAGATTGTTCACATTATGTTTCCTAATGCGTCCAATATTTGATACCAGTTTGAACTTGTCACCTTTCTGAACAAAGTACAATCCCACACCAGCTTTCAATACGCATGAGCACACAACTGTAATTGAACGTGCACTTCAGTATAACAAACAGTGTTGCCCTGATTTCACGCATAACACACGTTCAGCTTTCAAATCAACCTCCAAGTTGTCCAAACACAGCCTGGGACTGGGATTTGTTGCCTGACAACTCCAAACTCCAAAGAGTAGAAGAGACCACGTTTAATCACAGTAAGAGTAACAGTTAAGACTCTTTTAAACTGGGTTTCACAAACAAACGTTACTTTAATCTAAGATTATTTCTAATGTGAGTCAAGCAAAACTAGGTTTAAAATGAGTAAATCCAGATTTAAAATTAAGCAGAGCTCTGTTGCAAAAGTAAAAACTAATCTCTGTTTAGGATATCCTGTTATTAGGATAGGATATTACTGTTGTACACAACAATTAAAGAGTTTAATCAATATGCATATACTCGATCACACAAATTAAAACAAACAAACAAACAAACAAACAAACGAATAAATAAATACATTTGCACGCTGTCAGGACCTAAGTATAAAAGAGGGGGAGGTTAACTGCTCTGTAGTCCTCAACAAAATGTTAAATTATAGCTAAATAGCTAAAAGGTTAATAAAATGTTACATTGTTTGCTAGCTAGCTAAAAGGTTAACAAAATGTGTATATTTTTCCTAGCTAGCCAAAAATCTAACAAAACATTACACTGGTTGCTAGCTAGCTAAACAAAATTTTAAAAAAGTTTCATCTTACATCTTAATTCTAAGATAAATTAAAAGTGTGGTGCAACATAATTTGAAGTCTAACCGTAATGTAATACAGTTCTATACCCTTTATGTCAACATGAGGGGAATAAACAGATTTTGTCCACTTTCCCCTTGCAGTGTGAAGATGTCCTTCAAATATAACATATTCTTTTTAAATGACAGATATTTACTCACTGAAATGGGCATGTTGGACTGTGCTGACCTCTGCTGCCAGGTCACAAACAGGTTCTCTATCTTCATCTGTTTCTCCATTTCTGTCAACAAAAAGACAAGACATTAACCCTCCTGTCCAGTGTGAAGTTTAATGGGCTTAATGCACTGTTATTATCATAATTATTAGGAACAGCTGTAGCCGTATTAACCTCTCCGCTCAGCGGCTTTGATATCCAAAAGCTGGCCGCCATGTCGGGCCACCACATCGCCGTCCATCAAGGTTCGGATGGTGCAGACGTCCCTCAGAGCCTCGTCAAAGGGAAGCAGTTCAGAGGGGAAGTGAAGCGGAGCGAGACTTCGACCAGAGCTACCCAGCCTGCCCTGCTCTTTACTGGGCAAAGGAGGAACCGCACTGCGCAGCAACGCATCAGGCTCCATGGAAGGACCCAGGAATGGGTTGGGATCCTGGAAAAGAGAGATGGAATCATCAGCGGAACAATAACATAACAAAGACTGAAAAAAACGATTCCCTTATGCAGAACTCTAGAATAATTTAGAATAATCAGGAGTAGGAGCAGAGGGGATAACAATTAATAATGCTCCCTATTAGAGTGAAAGGATCATCCAAGACATTTCTGAATATTTGGGTGAAATGATATCAATGACCTGGCCACCTTCATCCCACCGAAAACTTCAGGGATGAGCTAAAATGCTTTATGCATTCAACTGAGCGTGGTTAAAGCATTAATGTCTACATGATCTCCCAATGACCGTAGGCCGAAGGTGGTCCAAAGTATAGTAGTGAAGACAGGCTTACATCTTCTGCTCACACTGGACATCAGTCCCCCCCAGGACTTTGCGGTTTGTTTGTTTTTTGAGATAGTTGCGGCCTAAAATGCCTGATTTCACAGCAGCTTTTCTGAGAAATTATGATGCATATTATGATGTTTTTAGGCTTTTTTTTTTTTTGCAATGGAGATATGTTTCTTTTACAAAAGGCTTATGTTTACTAAAAAAACAAAAAATAAATCTGCTTTATCTGGCGTATTCCACAAAGAAACAAAAACAGTAAACACAAAATTACAGGATATAAAAGTGCACAAGGCACTGATAAATGCCAGTAACAATGACAAACCTTGTGTTCTTTTCAGTGCTGAACAAATAAATAAAAATATAAAAAAAACAAAAAAACAAAGTAATTAATAAAGCATTGAGTTGGTTCACTGAGGTGTATGTGTATGACGCTTGCACCCCGGACTGCTATGATTGGTGGAACTCACAGGAAGCAGCAGTGACTGGCCGAATTTGCAGAAAAGCTGCAGTGATTGAATAAAATCGCAAGGTCATGCAGAATTCACAGGGATTGGTTGAATTTGTGCTAATTTCTGCCATCACAACATTACGACTTCCTGGAGAGACTGATGTATGACGCTTGCACCCAGGACTGCTATGATTGGTGTAACTCACAGAAAGCTACAATGATTGGTCAAATTTGCAGAAAAGCTGCAGTGAATGGACAAAATTGCAAGGCTGTCCAAAATTCACAGGGATTGGTTGAATTTGAGGCAACTGTTGCAATCGCAACATGGCCACTTCCTGGAGGGACTGGTATGAGGTTTATTCATTTGCACTGTATATTAGTGTTGATGGGTATGATTATTATTGTACACTTGAGTTTGCGGAGCATTGTTCATGTGGCCTGGTGGCTGTTGAGAGGAACTTTTGGGCGAGTTTGTTCAGCCGAGCAGCTCAGGGCCCAGATGCCCGAGTGTGGCAGAGCTGGCTGCCCCATGCCCAAAGGCTGGAGGGTCAAACTGCGCACTGGTGCTCCCTCTGCTTCTCATCAGGACCATGACAGATGAAGCTCTGTTCAGGCAAATTTTCTGCTGCTCTGACTCTGCCTTCTGTCCGCTCTCATTAGTAATGCAGCGATGAAGAGCGGGGGCCATCGAAGGGAAAGGAAAAGTTTGCTTCTTTCTATTCTTTGAGCTTGTTTTGTAATTGGCCGTAGGGGGAAGGCTAAAAGGGCATTTGGTGTCTTTCTGTGCTGTAAAAAGCTGCTTTAATAAATCTCTGCTGCAGCCTGTCCTGCACAGCCATGTAGGAGAAACACTGTGCGTGACATTTCTCTCTAGTTTTCAAGCCTTTTTTAATTTAAACTCAACTGCGTCGCACGCTTTATGTCAATGTCACTACGGCCAGATTGACCTGCTAGGCAGGCCCAAGGGCAAAATGAGCTGCTAACCCATCTACCCCAACTCATTTGATTAAACACAGCTTCATTTAGGAGTCATGTTCAGCCCTTTTGTACTTTGTGCTGCTGCAAATACATGAACCAAGAAAGCGAGAGAGGAGGAGAAAACACAGGCTGAAGCAGTCCCATCGCATATCGCTGATATGCTTTTAGAGGTGCATGTTATCACACTATTTTTTTTGTTTAATCAAAGCGCAGTAGAAGAGCAATGGATTCATATTGCACAAGTCTATCCTCAAACCTGATTTCATACATATTTTCAAAGGATAAAAAAATAAGTAAAGTCTATAATTTTTTTAAGGAACTTTGCAGCAGGAGAAAAGTGAAGAGTATTCTGAGTGAGCCAATATCAAGTCCAAAAAAAATATGTTTGCGCTCGTACCAAAAGCGGAGCAGCATTGTCCAAGAAGGGACTAATGGCAGCTACAGGCGTGATTTTAGAAGTGACGACAGCAAGAACCGTTCATGACGAGACTCGTCTTGAACAAACAATGGCGGCTCCTGAAGAGGTTAGCGTAGATACTGTGATCAGTATCAGTTATATCAGAACTGGAGAGTATTTCTTCAATGAAAGAAGAGCAAAGAACAACACTGAAGGCTTCTCTCCATGGAAAAGATGTTTCCGTTCTTCTCCAAACCAACTGAAGTTAACCCGTGTTAGATGTGATAAGCAGATGGTTCATCGATTCACCTGCCAAATGTTCTTTGAAAGTGCCTGCCCTTTTCAGTTTCTAAGAACAACTTCCCAGATGGTTCTGTGTAACAAACCATCTGGCGCGTCACATTAGTATTTATTGTATAAATCTGGATAAAATCTTTGATAAATAAAACAAAAAAATAAAATTTTGTTTAATTAATTAACTACAAACCACTTGACACACGTTGCCTGGCTGGTAATTCAGCCTTGTTTAACACTCACAAATTCCTAATTTCCCCACATTCATCATGATATGTGGGCTGCTGTTGTACTGGAAGCAGATCATAGGTAGCAGCCCTCTTGTAACACACTGGAACTCAGTCCCTGCTTTCCTGCTTTCCTTTTCTCCATGGCAATGACAGTGCATGCAGATGCTGCACCACATCTTTGTTATTTTTTCAGCTGGAACACACATCACCTACAAGAACTACGAACTTTCTCACAAACAACAGAAACCAGCCCCCCCCCCCCCCCCCCCCCCCCAACATCTTTTGTGAAGTTTGCAGAAGACACCACCGTCATCGATGAGACGAAACTTCATATCGGGAGGAAACCAACAGTGTAACAGTCTGACAGAAAACAACCGACTGCTCACAATGTCAGCAAAAACAAAGGAGCTGATCGTTGATTTTTGGAGAAAGGAGGCAAAGACGCACAGCCCTGTCTACATCAGTGGAGCTGAGGTGGAGCAGGAGAACAGTTTTAGGTTCTAAGGAGTCAACATCACAGAGAACGTGTCCTGAACGTCACACATCTCCACCCTGGTAAAGAAGGCTCAGACATGGCTGTATTTCTAAAGGAAACTTCAGAAGGCAAAATTCTGCTGCCATGTACTTGTTAACTTCTACAGAGGAGCAACTGAAAGGACGCTGACATCACAAACTGGCATCATGGGATGTGCACGACCCCAGACAGGAAAACTCTACAGCAGGTCATTAAAACATCAATGGTACCCATCTACCAAGCATCAGTGATATCAGGGAGAGAAGGTGCCTGCCCACAGGATACTTTAACACAACACCCACCCCAGTCACGGCCTGTTCACCCTGCTGCTGTCTGGAAAGAGATACAGTAGTATCCACTGCTTTACCACCACACTAAAGAGCAGCTTCTTCCCTCAGGTTGCGACACAGCTCAATTCATCCACCTTATTAATTAGTTTGTTCTATACTTTTATTTACAGTATCTCTTTAGCCAATTCCAATCAATCATCAAAATTTTGTTATCAAATCTTATGACAACTGGTTCGACTGTGCAGCAAATTTGTTTAATAAATGATATCAGCAATTGCAACAACTTATGAGACATAATAGAGCATCATGGGAATAGTTATCATAATGTTATATGAGAAACATTAAAGAAAACAATGTTTATTGCAGATTCATGACTAGAAAAACTTGCATCTCAAATTTAATCTCCAGGTTCCAGGTTTCAGAATTGGTCTATAAATGGGTGAACACTGAGGAAAATATACTGGCAGAACAGAACTACTTGTGATACAACTGCATTGGATTTGACAGTATAGAATCATAATGCAGATTACATATCTAAATTGATGTGTTATTTCAAATGATGTATTATCTGGTGTAAGGCAGCAGTGAGCCTCTGCCACCTGGTTTTAATGGATTTTTTAGAAACAGTGGAAGCCTATTACTTCCTGAGATAAGGAAAACCTGCAGCTCAGTGGCCTCATACTTGGGGCGGACGTTAATGGCAATAGAAACAGAAAAAAAAAAAAAAAAAACATTGTTATTTTACCTCAACAGCAGTTGCTGAAGGAGGAAGACTGTTACTCATGTGCTTACTCTGCCCACATTTTCCCAACCTGCTCCAAGACCGGACAGAGCAACCTATAAGCCTGGCTCTCAATGTTTCTCCACCCTACTGTCAGAATCTACCCTTATTGCAAAAATCTCATGTAAATGCAATGTTCTCTTACACTCCGCCAGGCTCTTCTGTCCAGTGGCCGTGGAAATGAAAATCACTAGACTCCAAGATGGAAACTGAGTCTTTCTGCACCACCAGTGGGAACAGCGAGGTTGATATGACAGCTGACTCATGTGAGGGTGGAGGAGAGCAGGGGTGGGAGTGTGAAGAAGATGGGCTGTTAAATATCCTTAGCAAACAGTTTTCTAACTGGTAGTGCACTTAAAAAAAAAAAAAACTAGACGGTGAAAAATTCCCTATTCAGACCTCTCTATGGCAGGGCAGATCATAAATAATCCAGGAGGATAAATGGAAACTGACAGGGATTAAATTGCACTGAGGTAGTTAAAGTGTTTCATTTTGAAAAACAAGGCCGTGGATGTGACAGGGTTGTATTTCCAGGATATGATCAGAACAACAAAAGAAGGCAGAGGAGTAATAATCAAGAAGAATAAAAGTGCTTAGTCACATGGCTGAGAAATCTTGTTTTGGTTTGTCCCGCAGAGACCATCAGTCGCATATTGATCTGCAGCTCCATATTTAATACAGCAGGTCCAGCGGTTTTGCTGAGATACTCAAAACAGAAAACAAGGCTGAGTGAATAAAGCAGCAACAAGCTCTGATGGAGCTGCAGGTGACAGGAATATGGGAGGAAATTTAGTGACAGCCTATGCCTGCCAGCATTTATACTGAATGTCAAGTGGAACATTTTTTTCACCTCGAATTGATTCCATTTTAATTCAGTCTGATCTGGATGAAGAAATTCATTCTGTGCAGTGCAGTGTTCCTAAAAGTTGGTCTGAATGCTTCTGTACTAACAGTGGGAGTGATTACAAGTCAAGATCTAGTCAAAGTTAATACTTCAAATCAACTAATCAACTATCAAATCCATCACCGACTATTTTGATAATCGATTAAATGGTTTAAGTGAGTTTTTAAGAAAAAAAGTCTCTCATTTCAGCTTCTTAAATGTGAATATTTTCTGGCTTCTTCACTCCTCTCTGACAGTAAGCTGAATATTTTTGAGTTTTGGACAAAACAAGGTATTTGAGGACGACATCTTGGACTGTGGGAAACACTGATTAACATTTTTCACCATTTTCTGACGTTTTATGGACCAAATAACTAATCGATTAATCGACAAAATGATTAATGATAATATACTATACTATTATATACATTTTACTTCAGTGTGGTTGTTGAAGGAGCACAAATGCACCATAGGAAGGATGTGCGCAATTGGCTAACTGGACCTTCCTAAGTCCTGCCCCTTTTTTCTATGCACTCCAATAAAAGTTTAGCAAACCTGGAACCTTGGTCAACTTTCTCTTTTTCCTATAAAAGCAACACACAGGGTCACAACTCAAGTTGGCCTATGTGAGCAAAACACTACTTAGCTCGCTAGCTAGCTTAGCTACTTAGCTAGCGTTCTGCTAAGATGAGCTGTGAATATATGTCGCTTTTACACGTCCCAAAGTGACGGTTTTCAACTGTGTTCAAAATTTGGTTTTCCTTTTCACCAGTGAAGAGCCTAAATGTATATGACACATCCAATTAGAGGAAACAGGAAAAAAGAAAGTTTACTGAGGTACCAGGCTTGCTGAGCTGTCACTAGAGCACAGAGAGAAAAGGGGTGGGACTTAGGCAGGGTCAATCAGTTGACTAGTCAACTGAAAACTTGTTATCCTCACTAGTTGTGATTTTGTTGTTCTTTGTCTGGCACAGTACTTGTCTTTCTTTATAGTTGATTTCATACAAAAAAAAAAAAAATCAGTCAGGGTCAGGCCCGTGTTGTAAGTCAGAATGATAGATGATTTGTGAAATTCTCTCAATAAAAAAACATAAATTGCAAAGGAAATTTGAAACAACATTTGCAGGTTCATCACTAAGTGTAAAAACATCATCACAGAAATATATATACTGAGAGCCACATGTCAAACAGGCAGTTAATGTGACAGGTACTGATGTCATCACCAGTGTGGAAGTCACCACAATTCCTCCCCAGGAGACAACAGCTGTATGAGGTCTGCCTCTGGACCTGCTACCTTCTGTGACCGTGTGAATCCAGATGCTGCCCTAACAGGATGATTCTACCTGAACTAGCAGCCCATTTTCCTGAGCAGCCCCCAACCCCCACCCTACGTAGGCACTGACTGGCAGTCTGAAACCAAAGGCATTACAGCTGCTTTTTAGTGACACATCTGAAGTGTGTCAGCATGTCTGTAAAAGTAGTCTAACGTCTGTCAGGGAGCAAACTCTGATGGAGGAAATCTTCATTTTATCCCTGAGGTGCTGCTAAGGTCTGTCTCTTATTATTTTCGTGTTGCCAGAAAAAGAAGTAACTTCACTCCTAATCCTGATGCATTCCAGTGCCCCAGAAATGTGCACTTCTTCTATTTAAAACACTGTAGCCATTTATAGTTTAAGAGGGTCATCTTACAGAGATGTATGGCTACAGAAATGGCACTTCAAAAAATGGCCTGCTATGATTTCATTGACGAGATTCTGTGCCTTGAGTTGTTGAGAATATTTTAACTTTTATGTGCATCTAAAAATGCGTGAGAAGAACGTGTCGCACAGCTCAAAAAAGGAGCGCACGCCAGGTGCCCCATAACATAGGAAAATGTTTTTTTTTTGGAGACACGTTGCAGGCTGCTCCTGGATAAGGTTTGGTCAGGAAAATGAAACGGACGAAATGGGACTCAGCCTGGTAAAACAACAGCAAACCAGAGACTGTTGTGCCCACACAGGGAGATCTGCCGCACAGCATCCTGGATCGGGCTTTTGCACCTGAGGGGCAGATCGCACTCTGAGCCGACAGGGCGTAAGGTGGAGGTGAGGAGGACTGTGTTGACTGACTGACTGATGATGCTTTGTGCTCAAACTCTGTCACACACGATGGACAACAAAATTATTTCCTGGATGCATACACGTACTCTATTCCATTCTGAATTGAATTATCTATATATATGTTGTACTTTGTGTATTATGAAGGAACTACAACTCTTTCGTTGTACAACCCTATGTTGTATGATGATAATAAATGTCCTTGTATCCTTGTATTTAGTAGAAATATCTACTTGTACTGTTTATGTTGAACAGCTGTAATCTTTATGGTTTTACAGGAAAAACATCATTTTGTAACGTTAAACTCAAAATATGATCCAAATGAGAACATTTTTAATGCGCAGTGGTTGCTTTCTTATCACTGTTCAGACAATTAATGCTGACTCATTTAACAAAACCACAATACCCTCCCATATTCCACTGGGGCTCTAAATGACTAATAGCTACAAAAGGTTTTGGGAGTCCTCCAGTAGATCATCTAGCCAGCAGCCGTGAAACAGGCTGCAACGTCAGCTGTGGGGCCAAATGCATCAAGGTACATCCATTAAAAGTGCTTGTTTTTTTTCACTGACAGGATCGGATTGTTTTTCTTCGTGTGTGACAACACTATGGAAAGGAACACTACAGAAACAGCCATTATATTGCTGTCTTCAAAGCCACCAGACTCCATTGACAAAAATGGTAATTTTACCTCACAGACGATGCCTCACATCTGTTTCTATTATTGTGGTTTTAAGAGAGGTCCTGGATTCAAATCCTGTATGAGCCCCCAATTTGTCATGACCCGCCTCTTGAGCAAGGACAAACACGGGAAAGACACGGTTTTAAACTGAAAGGTATGAGAATTCATTACGAAACATGCAACAACTGTATTAAATTAAATTGTAACAAGTGTATTAATCAAAGTTATCAGTGTGTCAGCAGATGTTTGGAAGGTGTTGTGTAATGCAGAACCTAAAGAGGTAATGCAGGCGAAGCCAACTAAGTAAGAACATGGTGCCAGAATGATGGAGAGAGACCGTGGACAGGGACAGCCAGGCCTTAAAATACTCCTGGGAGACTGGCCAGGTGCTTACAGTTGTACTGATTTACCGCACCTACCTGGACTGCAGGGAAACAGACAGACAAGATGAGACACACACAGCGGGGCCCGATAAAGCAGGAGGGCCGTCACACACATCACTTCAGATAAGAACTAACCTTTTAGTCCGGCTGAGGTGATGTACTGGAGCAATTCCAAAACTTTTTGTAGCTATTAGTCACTTAGGCCCCAAAATATGTAAGAAGAGGGCCCAGGTTTAAAAATACCTAAGCTGATACGCCAGATAGTTTGTTACACAGAATCATTGGGGAAGTCTTCCTTGGAAACTGTTTGGAAAAGGGCAGGCACTTTCAAAAAACAAACAAACCAACACTTAGCAGGTGATTGGATGAACTGTCTGTCTATCATGTTTACCATGGGCTAACAAAACAACCACAAAGAGACATAAAATTACCTCAATGAGACAAAATGACTAGTAAAGACTCCAAACAGACACAAAACAACTGTAAAAAGGGGCGAAAGAAGCACAAAGAGACACAAAATAACACAGAGAGAATAATACAACTGCAAAGAGACCAAAACAACTAAGCCAAAGCCGGTCAGAGTGAAAACATCTTTTCCATGGAGAAAAGCCTTCAGTGTCGTTCTTTGCTCTTCTTTCAATGAAGAAATACTCTCCGGTTCTGATATAACTGATATTATCACAGTATCTATGCTAACCTCTTCAGAAGCCGCCATTGTTTGTTTGAGACAAGATGCTTGCAAAGACGTTTCTTGCACCTCTTTTGGTGCAGACACAAATGTATAACTTGGAGCCTGGCAAGATGGATTCTTATGTGATCTTGCAAATCTAGCTGCCTCGCAAGGTAAAAAAAATACCACTTCAGTTGTAATATTCTGACTTAGAGCGATCAGTTGTACTTAGCAGGTACAGGGGTTGCAGGAGTGAGCAGATCTGACCACTAACTTTCTGTGTGAACTAAAGAAACTAATAATGACCAGTGAAGTGGTTCAGACTTGACAGTGTCTTTACCTGCTTGGAGTCCATTTCGTGGATGGGTGCATCTGAGAAACAGTAGTGATGGAAGAGGCCCATCTTCTGGTTGAGCAGGCAGTGGACAACATGAGCCCTCGCGTTCTGCCACTTAACAAGGCGGACCAGCTCACGGTTCAGAGAGGCGCCCAGGTCCACAGACCAGTTATAGCTGTACAGAGTCACCTGAAGCAAGGAGGGTTACAGTACGATATGTGACAAGTCAAAACACTTAAAAGATATTTCCCACCTACATTTAGAGCAGCTTTAATTCTATAAGTGGAAATGATGCACAAATTTTACAAATTTTTCAGTAATTCACTCTCACAATGTGAAATAATGCATACATATCCACAATGAGGGCAGATTTTCCAACCTGTTTAAAGCTGGTCAGAGCTTTAAAGAGACAGTCCACCCCAAAATCAGAAATACATTTATTTGTCCATCTGGATTTTTTTGGTGTAAGTTGCAGATTTTGTTTTTAGATATCGACTTTAGGGATGTCTGCCTTCTCTCCAATACAATGTGACTAAATGGCACTTGGTTTGTAGTGCTCACCATCACACCCACAAAAAAATAGATTAATAGAAAAATTTAAATCAGCATCTCTTTCCAAAAATCATGATCTGGTTACTCAAGATAATCCACAGACCTTGTTGTGAGCAGTTTCATGTAGGAACTACTTTCTGTCTGCAGTACAATCTAACGGAACTACTTAAGCATCTACTGAAACTACTTTCTTTCTTCTAAAAAGAAAGTCTGGTCTGAAAAACAGGTACAGCAGGATTTATACATACAAATCTAATTTGATACTATTTAGTTCATATATGAATTAAAGCTACATTAGTACATTCAGTAGACACTATACATTGATATCCAACTACAGACAAAATAGAGTCATGTAAACACCAGAGCAGTAAAAGCATCACACACGAGTATTTCCATTCTCTTACAACTCCACCTCTCTAGCTTTTAAACTCAGGTCATCAGTGGTGGAAAGAAAATCTGTACTCCAGAACAAGTGCTGTCACATTACTAAAATTTGACTCAATTACAAGCAAAGGTACTTATGTTAAAAAATACTTTAGTGAAAGTACAAAGTATTTTACTCAAAAACTACTCACAGCATGAGTTACTTTTTAACCGTTTATGTTTAATGCATTATCAATACCAGACAGTCAATCAAAGGAGTTTCTGTTTCTCCAAATCGTCTATCTAAATTACTCCCAACTAGGGTTGCAAATTTTGTGCATTTTCCTCAACCAATAGCTAACAATTGATTAATAATCAATAATTTATTAGATACACAACACATGTTTTTTTTTTAAATCTAATTTTACACATTTTTCTTATTTCAAGTTTAAGAGTCCTTTATCAAATGACTCTGCTAGAAAAACAACGAATATCAATTAATTAGCAATTATTACATTTTTAATTGGTTAAATTCTTAAGTGGGACTAATTGATTAACGATTAATCATGAACTTCCTTACTCCCAACTCCTGCCTTTTTGGTCATGGTCACCTTTTGTGATTAGATGACCTTATTGGCTACAAAAAAAACCCCAAAAAAACCTACTTAATTACAGTAATTTAAGCATTTGTAATTACTTACTTCCATGCTGCAGGTCATACAAGTGATCAGAGGATGGAAAGTTTTTTGTCTAAAAACTATGAATTAGTCAGTGTTGTTTATCTACCTGGTACTTTGCATCTGCTCTTCAACATGGTGGTCAGAGGAAGAAATCTCACTGACAGACATCAAAACCCGGACTAAAAACTATCCGACAATCTACTAGAGGTAAGCAAGACTTTTGTGTCGGTAAAGCAACTGTTAAATGGACCAGAGGAGCAGTGAGGAGTATAATTCAGTGGTCAGAGATGTATTCACAGCTGAAACAAACAGGACCTTTTGAATTTACAAGACCTCTGTCTTGTTCTCCGTTTGGCCTGAGGGATATTCACAACGCAGATGCCAAGTCACCTTTTTGTCCAGGATACTGATGAAGAGGAACCTCTGGCGGGGAGCCAGTCCTGCCCCGGCCTGGCTGGGACTGAACCAATCACTCTGCTCCAGAGCCTCGAAGCGCTGGAAGCCCTTATGAGCTGGGCAGAGGAGAGAGAAACTCAGTGAAACGGAAAAGCAATATGAATCAAAGCAAGACAGCGCGCCACGGCGAGTCCTTTAACACGGACTCCCTGCTGACTGTCAGGACATTCTCTCATCTGTTCTCTACCTAACTACAGGATTACAGTCAATACTGTGTCTTTGAGATCAACTTTTTACATGTAATTAATTTTCATTTGTACATTTACTGCAGAGCTGCTCAGTGGGTCTTTGTAAGCCCAGAGGCTAAATGAACTGAATTACCCAGGATTCTCTGAGAGGAGTCCAGGGTTTGGCTGAAATGAGAAAAAAACTGCAATGCTGGTCTGCTAATTCCAGACATTTGTAGGAGAAACCGTGTGCTGAACATGATCAGATTTAAAGTCTGATTCAACTCTTAACTCTTTTAGACCAAATGAGAAACAATTATTTTTTCCAGCAGCTTTGGCGCTATTTATTACTGCAGTGGAACACTTAAACTGCACTATAACCTATTGTTTACTGTGTGCTTTTGTTTTGTATTATTTTGTCAATGTCCATTTTATTTCATTCTATCATTTTTCCATTGTATTTCATTTTCTTTTTCATTGTCTTTTAAATGA